>JAKUCV010000928.1:68516-146564 GCA_028386065.3 Turnera subulata | reverse complement strand
AACAAATGACAGCTAGAAAGTTTTGCACTTTGGTCCCTGCATTTTTGAGTTTCTGCAATTTGGTCCCTGGCAAAATGCTATAAATAGGGTGCTCATCTCCTCTTCAAGGCATCCCAACATTCACAACAATTGTGAATAAGAGAGTGCAAGAGAGAGAGTGTGTAGGGAAGGAAAATTGAGAAGAAAAATTTCCTTCATAAAATTAGGGAGTGACAAAATAGTGAGAAAAAATACCTTAGGGGTATTTTTGATAAACACTTGGGAAACACCTAGTGGGGCACTATTTTGGGTAGAACTCTAGATTTGTAATACCCCTAAAATTTAGGGAAGTCTCTCTTGTAAGCCTACTATTTTTATAGTGGAAGTTTTTCCGGTGGGATCGGGATTGTGGACGTAGCCCAAAAGTTTTGGGTGAACCACGTTAAATTCGGTGTGCCATTTTTGTTGATTGATCATTATTCCGCAAGATAGTACCATCGGGACCCAACAAAATTAACTGTTTTCACTTTGGCTGTAATTACAAGGTTTACAACGATTGACTGCGTTGACACGTTGTATTACCAGGGACCAATCCTCTAGTCACACACCACAGAGTAATAAAACTAACAACCAATGAAGTGAAAGAAAAAAAAAGGTACAAAAAGGGAAGGCGTGCAATATCACTTCCGCGCTATGAAGACGCTGGTCTTCAGAGTTCAGACAAAAAGTGAGCCGTGAACTGAAGTCTTCCAAGTTCCACCCTCCCCCAAAACCTTAAAAAGTAAAAATTATTTCTCTTCTGTAAGAAACCCAAAAAAAAATATAAATAGACGAAGAACAAAATTAAAAAAAAACGCCTTACAATTTTGATCTCCCAAATTAAACGCTCGCCAGCCGCTTCACTCACTGCCCCAACTATCATCAATTCCACTCACCACTAGAACCCTAACTCAAGATCCGGCCCCGACCCCCTGCGATGGGCGACCCGCTCCATAGGCTGGGATCCGAGGCGGCGCTGGCCGGCATGGAAGCCACCATGAAGGAGGAGCTCTCCCTGGATATCGATCCCCCGTTCCGCCAGAACGCCGCCACCGCCGAGGACTGGCGGAAGGCCCTCAACAAGGTTGTCCCCGCCGTCGTCGTCCTCCGCACCAATGCCTGCCGCGCCTTCGACACCGAGTCCGCCGGCGCCAGCTACGCCACTGGCTTCGTCGTCGATAAACGCCGCGGCATCATCCTCACCAACCGCCACGTCGTCAAGCCCGGTAAAACTCTATTTCCTCGTTCGAGTTTAAAGATTTGGTTTTTTCTTTTCTCACTGTCTTGTTTGTATTTTCGAGTAATTACTTACTCTTACTTGTTAATTTTTTTGAATTTGTAGGGCCTGTAGTTGCTGAGGCCATGTTCCTAAATCGTGAAGAAATTCCCGTGTATCCTGTGTATAGAGACCCTGTACGTGTTTCTTTCTTGTCCTTGAAATAAGTGTATAGATAAATGTGATATATACGCAGCGTACAATGCTCAGATTTTGAATTAACGATATTCTTCTTTTTTTTTTCTTATCTAATATTTTATCTAGGTTCACGATTTTGGCTTCTTTCGTTATGATCCAGCTGCAGTTCAATTTTTGAACTACGAGGAGATTCCTCTTGCACCCGAGGCTGCTTGTGTTGGACTTGAAATTAGGGTTGTTGGTAATGATAGTGGTGAGAAGGTACTTTTACGTCTCTCTATTTCCTATGCCATGTCTGCAATTAAAGTGTGGATTTTGCTTCTTGGAATTTTAAGACTTCTTTTAGGTCTGAAAGGTTGACACTGGTATTTTACTCCATTTGAAAAACAATTCTTTTCACGCTGCAGGATCAAGAATGTATTTTTTGCTGTTCATTTCTTTTGTTAAAAGAATAGCTGTACAAACCCTAAATGCTCATGCTGTTCTGAGATATACCTCTTAATATATGTTGTGATGACGTGACTCTTGCTTTGTTTTTGTGTTAATGCTGCAGCCAAAGCATTTTACTGTCATTGAATTCACATTGTTGTTTGTTCAGTTATGTTTTTTTGTCAATATTCATTTCTTGATCTGAACATGAGTTTGTAGGTATCCATTTTGGCCGGTACCCTTGCTCGCTTGGATAGGGATGCGCCACATTATAAAAAGTATGTGCTATTTTAATTATTCTTGTCTTGAAATGCTCACTCCTTGAAGGAATATGACGTTGGTTCTGCTGTTATTCTGACAGTGAACTAATATTTTAACTTTGTGTTCTTTTCTTTTCACTTTTTGACTGTACAAAGAAGCCACTTTATCAAATGTATAGAATGTCTCTTGAAATGATAGTGTCTTGCTAGCAATTCGGACGTGCAAAACAACTGATTTGGGAAATGTTTAAGCTATGTTTGTGGTGGACCCATCGGTGACAGTGTCTGCAGTTTTTCTCATTCTACTCTAATTGTGTCTATAGGTTGGGCTAATGAATGGATTTGTTAAATCTATGATTTATCCTGTGTTTTGTTTAACATTTAAAATGAAACCGTGAATGGGTTTGCAGAAGGGGAATCTCCCCCAAATAAGTGTTTTGACTTTGTTTTTTTTTTTTTTTATAAGGGTCTGGTCAAATCTAATTTAATAAGTTTTCATCCCTGTGTTTTTTAATTTTTTAGCAAATCTGCCTCATCTTTTCTGTTTATTTGCTAATGATGTCTATAAATCTTTTATGAGCATGACTTTTTGTTGATCCTTTCTTGGAACTTTATTAACAATGAATGTTTTTTTGGTGTAGGGATGGATATAACGACTTTAATACATTCTACATGCAAGTAAGTAGCTTGATTTTGATTCGTACTGAGTGTTGACACGAATTCTCCAGACATATCTGTTGCATAGTGATTTGCTTCTATAATATCATTGCAGTTGCTTTTGGTTTGGTAGGTTGATCTATTAGGTTCTTTTCATTTACTTCTTTGGAACAGAGAACTGGCACGTTCATTAAATTGGTGAACTTGTTGTACACTTACTATGCTACAGCTCAATACTAAATTGAGGGAAAACGGTTACCTGATTTGCTATTAATCTCTTCCCGTGCACTGGCTTCAGATCATTGGCTAATATTGAGTTAATTTGTAAGAATAAAACATTCTTTCAGATTTACTTGCTTGTGTTCTTGCCAACTGTCTTTGCTGAATGTGACATGAAATGGCTGTCTATGAACTTCATCATTTTTGTTCAACTTTGATAGATCTTTCTCTTTCTGACACATGATGAACGATTGCATATGTTTGCTAATTTTTGTCTTTTCCTTTTACTATTGATCATATCATGATGGAGAGGTTGTCTGTGCACTGAATGTTATTCCTTGCATACTGTGCTTTATTAGGCAGCATCTGGAACTAAGGGTGGTTCAAGTGGATCGCCAGTAATTGATTGGCAAGGGAGGGCGGTTGCTTTGAATGCTGGGAGCAAGTCTTCAAGTGCTTCAGCCTTTTTCTTACCTTTGGAACGAGTGAGTGCTTCTGTCTTTTATGTTTAGGCTTCTTCTTGTTCCATGCCATTTGCATTTCTCGGATATGTAGTAAGCATTTGTACTTTGATTCCAGTTGTTTTAGATATGGTGAGAGTTTTGGGCTCTAAAAATTGGAGAATTCTTGCTTCAGTTGGCATTTAGATGCAAATGTATAAGTGAACTAGCTGAGCCTTCGTAAGTGTTAGAAGTGAGTATCAGTTGTGTAAATCAACTATGTTATAAATGATTAATCTTTTGTACCATTCTATTTCTCTTAAAATATTGGTAAGCTCTTGAAATGTTGAGGACAGGGATGCCATCTACTTTCTGTATGGGATAACTTTACATGATTTTGGGGTGTCAATCTGACAACTAGCTTTATCTTTTGGGTTGGCAAGAGTCAATAGTACCTTCAGATGTTGGTTTAGCTTCACCATACATGACAGGCATACTTAACTTACTTTGTTGTGCCCATCTGTCACGTAGTTTCTTCAATGAATTTGTGTTTTCCCATTGGGCCTGCATCTTTGGGGAGTGCTGAGGACTTTTTATATCCATTAACTATTGAACATGACATAGGTGCATAAGCTTCTGTATGTCCCAGTTTTGGATCTTTGGCAAAATTGTAAACCTCTAGTTGTAAAAAGGCAGTGTGCAAAGTACAGTGGAAGAGAAATTACTGCTTAGGGAAGATGGTTTTAGGCTGCATTAGGAATGTGCTTGTGGAAGAGAATTTTAAGTTGCACATGGATGTGGTGTAAGTTCAACGAGTTATTGTTTGATCAACTGCTAGCAGATGCTTTCAGCTATTCCTTGAGGGGTGGGTTCTAGGATATTAGAGTTTAATTACCTCTATAGCCACTTAGATCCATGGATAATGCGTTGATGTTCATCCTTTAATGTTCTCATGGAGGGTAAAAGATGGCACTATGTTTCCCGACCTCTATCATTTGCTTTGGACCTCTTAAATTTTAGGCCTTGTGGCAATTGGTAATCATTTAGATGGAAATGAGAGAAGGGAATTTTTTTCCCCCATATGCCTGTGGATGTCGAAGATACTAATCATTTACAGTGGTGCCTTACCCCGATTGTTTCAATCCAGCTACTTTTGATAGCTAAAGTTTGTTTTTTCTCATTGTTCTATTTGAATTTAAGTGACCACCAGAGGCACTGAAACTTTTATGTTTATTCAAATTTGTAGGTAGTCCGGGCATTGGGATTTCTGCAAGAGGGAAGAAATTCATATACGAATAAGTGGGATGCAGTTTCTATACCTCGTGGTACGCTTCAGGTTTGTTGTTGATGTTATCCTTATGGAGCTCTTGGCATATTTATGTTTACATTTGTAACTTAAAAGTAATGTTAATTGTGCTGGACAATATGCTAAACAATTGGACAATGGGGTTCCCCAAGATATTTTAATTGGTAACTCAGTATGATTTAAGGTGAAGATCTTAACCTTTCGTCCCTTATAGTGAAAATTGAGCTCTCATTTTAACTGTTAAAAATATTTGCTTTTAAGTGTTCCATGGGACAATGAGAAGTGTTTATCACTTCTCCATCCCATAAAGGATGCACAATTTTAACTTATTATAAAATAAGAAACTATGATGACTAGTATACTGCTACAAGCATAAATAGCTGCTTATGATGACTAGTATACTGCTACAAGCATAAATAGCTGCTTCATTTTTTTCTTTAAAGAAACAAAGAAAATTCAAGTTTTACACTTTAATGTGGCACGTCTGGAGAAAGGTAGCATTTAATTCTTTCAATGGGTAAGCATTCCAGGACAGACAAAACAAATATCTAGAGCTCAATACGCTGCCTATTTGATTTGAAGATGTTATTTTTTCCCAGCAATGCTGGTGTTATTAGGAGAATGCACTGCATTTTGGTTTTTTGCCCAAGGAATTCAAAGATATGATGTACGATCATTTATTTTATATAGGTGACATTTCTCCACAAGGGATTTGATGAGACAAGACGTCTTGGTTTGCAGAGTGCAACCGAGCAGGTATTCAGCTCTAAGCAATTACCTGCATGATTATGTTGTGATTTACCACTGCAATGAAGATCTCTTTGCCTGATTGCTTACTGACTTTTTGACTGCTTTAGATGGTGCGACAAGCATCTCCAACTGGGGAAACTGGAATGCTTGTTGTTGATTCTGCGGTGAGCACGTATTTTTGTTAAATTGTTATCAAAGAAAAAAGTTTTGGAGGAAATTTTGACTAGTAATTGCTGACATACAACAGGTGCCGGGTGGCCCAGCTTTTAAGCAACTGGAGCCAGGTGATGTGCTTGTTCGTGTTAACGGAGAAGTGAGTTTGAGTCACATAAAACTCCATGCTCCATTTCAATCTCTATGTTTTAATTATTTTTTGTGAATTCCATAATTCAACTGGTCTTTAGCTGCGATTCTCTTTTCACTAACATTTTTCTTTGTTTCCTTTCCTTGCATTTCTTTTACTTTGTTAAAACGGAATTCTTTTGCAGGTAATTACACAATTTTTGAAACTGGAGACTTTATTGGATGACAGTGTTGGCCGCGAGATTGAGTTACAGATTGAAAGAGGGGGCTCATCAGTGACAGTAAACTTAGTGGTGAGACTTTAGATTTGTGATTGTATTTGGTAAATGTTCAACCGTACTTGATATACTTTTTTCGAGTATGATGTCTCATGCCTAGGTTTCACGCCCCTTGATTTAATGGAATCTAGTTGATTGTTCTTTGGGATTGTTTGAAAATAATCTTTAGTAAGTCATATTTTAGCTATACTTGCTGAGGGATGAAATAAATGATTGCGGCATTAATTTGTTTTCATAAATTCTTATTTTCTTAAAGAATGAGTGGTTATGGTGAAAATAAATCTCTTTTTTTCATTTTCCCAGGTAAGCTACAAATTTATTTAAAATGTTATCTGGATTTATTTGACTCTGGAGCAGTTTCTTGTTCCTTGCATGCCTTGAATCTGGGCAGAGAACAGTTGCTTTTACTGTTTGCTAGTTTCCTATTTTGTATTCTTGTTGAGCTGTAGACGTTTGGGTTGTTATGGTTCTGTGTTCTGCTTTCATCGTTTACATTGCTATGTCCAATGTTTGTGCCCCTTATGCTACAGGTCCAGGATTTGCACTCTATCACTCCTGACTACTTCTTGGAAGTAAGTGGTGCAGTAATACATCCCCTATCTTACCAACAGGTAGGTTAATCATATCTCACCTGAGATTCTGCTTTTGCTATTTTTGTATGTAGGCAGAAGGATACCTGTGCTGTATATGTGCTTGAGATTTTTCCTGTCTCAGATGCTGTTGTCTTGCACATTTCACACCCACTGTTTCTGCAGTATCGTCATCTAGAGTCTAGGCTCTTTTCTGGGTGCTTACGTTAACTTCTAATCAAGAAAACATTGATCTATTGAACCCCTGTTTGCTGTGATATATTCTAGTCAATCTCCTTAGCCTTCTGTGTTTTCTCAAAGCCTTCGGTTACTCTAACTGGGCCCTCTTTACTGTTGGTTCAAGTAGCAGTCTACTCTCCAGCTTAAACTCTAGTCTATTGTCAGACTGGTCACCTTGGGCGTCATTTTGCATGTCTGATAATACACTCTATGCATTTAACCAAAGGACAGCATTTTAATTCCTTCACTTTATGTTTGTTACAGGCAAGAAATTTCCGTTTCCATTGTGGCTTGGTGTATGTTGCAGAACCTGGGTAAGCATATGTTTTTCTATTACTGAAATTTATTGTTTTCTGTTGCGGTTGATATCACTTGCCATTTATGGCCTAGAATGAGCTTGGGATAAAAGGTTTATGAAAGCATATTAACTATTTACTTCACTTGCCATTTATGGCCTAGAATGGATTCTGTTCTTTGTTTCTGCTATCTTTTGTGCATTGTCTTGGAGTTTATTAGTTTGATAATCATAGGGTTTGGCTATTGCCTTTTTCCGTTTAGTTAGTTTAACTTTTTGGTTCTTTTGCTCTGCTACTCTTTATGTATTCAGATATATGCTATTTAGAGCTGGAGTTGCTCGCCATGCCATCATTAAGAAGTTTGCTGGTGAGGAGATAGCATGTCTTGATGATCTGATCTCTGTCCTATCTAAGCTGTCTAGGGGTGCCCGGGTGCCATTAGAATATATAAGCTACATGGATCGTCATCGAAGGAAGGTATTTGATCATGAAGAGTTGCAATATTCTTTTTCCTTGTCAACATATTTCTTCTCAAGACTTATTTTTGTTGAATCTGGGGATTAATCTGATTTTCACTTATTCAGTCAAGATTATGTTGTCAAATAAACAATGGTATTGAATTGTTCATGGTTCCGGAGCAGTTGATTAAAATAACAGTTGGGCGGCCTCACATCTTGAAGTTTCTCGGATGATTTTGGATTAGAATGATGGATTGATGCTTATTTTTGTCTCTTTGATGCTTGCAGTCTGTCCTAGTTACAGTCGATCGTCATGAATGGTACCCCCCTCCGCAGATATACACTCGTGATGACAGTTCTGGTTTGTGGACAATAAAACCTGCTATTCAACCTAGCGCCCTGCAGCTATCATCCAGTATTAATGATATTGGACAAGACCTAAGTGACAAGTCTGTTTCAGTAACTGGCGACAGAACATGTACTGGCCATATAAACCATGACGGTAACTCGGAGTTTACTGATGGTGTTGCTGTTATGGATATGAGTTCTGAACATTCGTCTGAGGAAACACTTGTTCGGTCTGAATGTGATGTTCGAACCAAGAAAAGAAAAGTATCAAATTTGTCTTCCAATGGGGTGGCTGTCAGTGATGGTTCCTTAGAAACTGGAGATGTGAAACTGGAAGATTCCAGTACAATGGAAACTGAAATTTCAAGGGACTATCAAGGTGCAACAGCAGTAGCAGCTAACGCTTCATTTGCAGAGAGTGTGATAGAGCCTACTCTTGTAATGCTAGAGGTAAGTTCAGGATAATTAGATTCGATCAACTTACCCGTTTAGTTGTCTTTGTTTCTCCTGTCCATTGTCTATTTTATTTCTTTATTCTAGCTCTTCTGTTGTTGCTATTGGTCTTTTGGCTGTTGTTTTGATTGCAGTTTTGTTTCTTGTGAGAGTAAAGGTTGTAAAGAAGCGGTACTTTCAGTGCTAACAAGGTCACTTTGTGATATCAGGTTCATGTTCCGCAATCAATCATGCTTGATGGAGTTCATTCACAACATTTCTTTGGTACTGGTGTCATTATTCATCATTCTCAAGAAATGGGATTGGTTGCAGTTGACAGAAACACAGTTGCAGTATCTGCATCAGATGTGATGCTATCATTTGCTGCTTTTCCAATTGAAATTCCTGGGGAGGTGAACTTTGAAAACTGAATGCTTTAAACATAAATCCATTGAGTATTATTAACGATATGCCTATGCTGCATTTTAGGTTGTTTTTCTCCATCCGGTTCACAATTATGCCCTTGTTGCATATGATCCCTCAGCTTTGGGTGCTGTTGGTGCCTCAATGGTTCGAGCTGCCCAGTTGCTTCCTGGTATGGTTGACTATCTGAAATTTTTTTTAGTACTCCAATTTATTACTAATATTTTTGTTTTCTTTCCGAGCAACCTATGTTTCTCGTGCTGTCCCATCCATAAGGACTGATGTTAGAGTTCTGATACAGAGCCTGCATTACGGCGTGGTGATTCGGTCTATCTTGTTGGCCTAAGTAGGAGCCTACAAGCAACATCACGGAAATCCATTGTTACAAATCCTTATGCTGCTCTGAACATCGGGTCAGCTGACTGTCCACGCTATCGAGCAACGAATATGGAAGTCATTGAACTTGACACTGGTAAGAGAGAATGATTGCCAAAAATTTGTGTTGATTTCAGTCTGAAATCTCGTTTTACTCTTCCAGATTTTGGCAGTACATTTTCGGGTGTGTTAACTGATGAGCATGGAAGGGTTCAAGCAATCTGGGGAAGCTTTTCAACTCAGGTATCAACCGTTGACTTAATTTCTACAATCTGGTTCCTCATGGCAAATTTTCTGATGCTTGGCATTGCTGATTCCAGCTGAAATTTGGTTGCAATACATCGGAAGATCATCAGTTTGTTAGAGGCCTCCCTATCTATACAATTAGCCAAGTTTTGGATAAAATTGTTTCTGGTGCAGATGGACCTCCTCTTCTTATAAATGGCGTGAGAAGACCAATGCCTCTTGTTAGGATTCTAGAGGTGGAACTTTATCCTACTTTACTTTCAAAGGCACGAAGTTTTGGTCTCAGTGATCGCTGGGTTCAGGTACGTTTTCTTTACATTTCAATCTCATTGTACTTTTGCACTTGAACTTATAATTCCTTTGTCAATGTCACTTTTGAATGTTTTAAGATGCAAGGAAATGGCATCATTCATTTTTGTGTCCTCTGATTTATCTCATGATCGTTTATCGCTTGCATCTTAACCAAAGTTATTAAGCTTTTTAAGGCATTATAGGGATGGCTTTGTAATCAGTGCTTTCATTGTCTACTATTTGGATGACTTTGTAATCTGTGCTTTCATTGTCTACTATTTGCTGAATCTTCTAGGCTCTTGTCAAGAAGGATCCAGTTAGAAGGCAAGTTCTACGTGTCAAAGGTTGTTTGGCCGGATCAAAGGCTGAAAATTTGTTAGAGCAAGGGGACATGATTTTGGCAGTCAACAAAGAGCCAGTTACTTGTTTCCGTGACATAGAAAATGCGTGCCAAGCTTTAGGCCGGACTACAGGAAATGATGGGATGCTTAACATGACCATTTTTCGACAGGTGCCCATTGTATATTTGATTTGCATTTCTGCATTATGTAGTCTTTGGTTTTGTGCCTTTATTGCCATTACAGTAAGGAATTTATGACTCCTTTGCATTTCTACATAATGTACTCTTTTCTTAATGGCTTCCCAGGGACGTGAAATCGATCTTCTAGTTGGAACAGATGTCAGGGATGGGATTGGCACAACACGCGTAATAAATTGGTGCGGATGTATTGTTCAGGATTCCCATCCAGCAGTGCGCGCCCTTGGGTTTCTTCCTGAAGAAGGTCATGGAGTATATGTGGCAAGGTAAGAATTTTGCTTCAGATCCAAATTTGTATTAGCCTCAAAATTGTGACTGAGAGAAATTGATGGTGAAATAGGGGGGAGTTACCCTGCTGGTCCATGTAGAACCTCTACTGAATCGATAGCTACTCTCAAAGTGGTTAGGCAATAGGTATCCTTGCATCCAACTCCACAAATGATGGGGCAGAGTTCCAACTAATTTGAGTTGGAAGGGACTTGAATGAACAACTTTTATCTTATCGGTAACAATTAATTCGTCAAGAGGTGTCAGTTCCTCAGAGAACCATAAAAAAGAGAGCCAATAATTGAAGAAAAATTCTGCATGAAACTGCTGAATGTCCGAGCCTGCCTAAGCATATTAAATGCAGGCTCTTTTACTGACAGTTTTTTTATAACTCATGCCTTTGATTTCAGCTAATTTGATTCATCTGTGACAATTTGCTGTTTTTATCAGGTGGTGTCATGGAAGTCCTGTACACAGATATGGTCTGTATGCACTTCAGTGGATAGTTGAAATTAATGGGAAACCCACTCCAGATTTAGATGCCTTCATTAATGTAACGAAGGTATGTCTACTTGCTATTCTGGAAAAGTAATGATTCATGGAATAATAGCTTAAAGTTTTTCTTTTGGAGTTTGGGAGTTTCGCTTCTTATTTCGTAAAGCTTCTTGTTTGTTTGTTGCTCGTTAATTCTGGTAAAAAGAAAGTCCTGGATATATGGTTCTGTACTAATGCTGTTAGCGTTTACCAGGAGTTAGGGCACGGTGAGTTTGTCCGTGTAAGGACTGTCCACTTAAATGGGAAGCCTCGAGTCTTGACATTGAAGCAAGACCTGCATTACTGGCCTACATGGGAGCTGAGATTTGAACCTGATACTGCAATGTGGCGTCGAGAGACAATCAAGGCATTGGACTGCAGCTTAATCTCATAAGTATTCTGGTCCCTTCTTTATAATTATCCAGTAGAAAAAAACCACGAAGCTGGAGGGAATCTATACAGGACTCGGTACAAGACGTGATGGACCTTATTGGAGTATGCCTTGGTGATCTGATTATTGGCAACAAAATAGTTTAAGAAGTGCAGTTGTAGAATACATAGTTTTACATGGTAGGAGTCCAGTCATTATATTTGTATGTAAGAAATTTTGCATGCTATTATTTTGAAATAAATAATAAACAATAAAATGCTGAAATATCGTGGTTTGGTCCTAATTTGTTGTCCCAATTGACACATTCAGTGTCACCCTATGCGTGAAAAATATCTTCATTCTGGTGCTGTTAGTAATAACTTATAAGCCGTGCCTCAAATTTAAAGGGGAGAGGTAGAG
The DNA here is from genome assembly GCA_028386065.3 of Turnera subulata. Taxonomy (NCBI): domain Eukaryota; kingdom Viridiplantae; phylum Streptophyta; class Magnoliopsida; order Malpighiales; family Passifloraceae; genus Turnera; species Turnera subulata. The sequence goes on along the minus strand of JAKUCV010000928.1, from coordinate 134,683 downwards.
CAAGGCTAAATGATAATGAAGGCCACTCCTCGTCTCTTACTCTGCATGTCGCTTGTGCTTTTTGAACCCGTGTGGTCATTAACCATTACGTGTAACAGACAGGGGAAATGCAGGATCTGTCTGTAACTTTTCCCTTTTTGTGAGATAAATAAGCAAGTAGGGATGCCTAGTTAAGGATTTGGGAATTATGGGATGCGCACCTCGCCTATATTCATGCCTAGAGCTTAATTAAAGTATCCCCATCAATAGAGGTTGAGGTTTTTGCTTTACTATAAAGTACCAAATATTGGTTCACACAAAAAAGTATCAACTATTGGTTGTGGTGTACTACAATTCCAACCTGAAGCTTCTGATTGAAGCACATGTTATTTAATTTTACTAATAAAACCACGAAAGCAAGCCACACATTTGAAATATTTGTATTTGTACATCCAATATCAAGTCATTAGGGTTCTCTTGACAAGATTCCCTTCCAACTTACATGATAATTTGTTTATTTATTTTGGTAAAAACATGATAATTCATTTATTAAGTCAGAAATGGTCAACAGCTAAAATTTGTTTATTATGGAAGAAATGGTAAGAGAGAATTGGATTCCCTCTTGCCTTTTGCCTTTTGCTAATGTCAACTACAAGTTTCAAGATGAGAATTGAACACGAACATCCGGCTTAGAAAACTCAAATGGTTTGAGATTACTACAAAACTTTTTGATACTAAGCATTGCTTGGTACCTTCAATTTTTTAGAGTACACATCTAAAATCAGATATCATTAAAAAAAAAAACGTAAATAATTAGACCTGCATGCCACTTTTACAAGTTGTTGGGCGGGCAGAATTCGACTAACAAGGGTTCATGCGTATTGGAGCCTTGTAATTGGAAAATCCCATTTTATATAGAAGCTTGTGGGCATATTAAACTGCCTCAAAATCATCCTAAAATTGAATTGTTATTATATATAAATAAACTATTTTTAAGACGAATAGTTATAAGAACAAACAAACAAAGGAGACAACGGAAATGAAATTTATCCTTCTTGTACAGGGAAATGGTATTTACCAACCGTAAAATATAACACGCAACAACCAGATCAAAATTCAATCGCGGGGTTTCTAAGTAAAATGTTGAGGCTTTCCTCAAAAAAAAAAAAAATGTTGAGGGAATATGGCTGATCGCCTTATATGTTGATACAGATACGATAATCATTATTTTCCGTGAAAAAACTTTTTATACAGGATTAAAATATCTAAAGTACATTGGCATGTAGTGTTAGGTAACAAATCGTTGTTTGTAACTTTGCATAACACGGAAGAATCTTTTTGTGCCCACCATCCACACCTTAGTTAAGTGCGCATGTGAAGACAGATGCTTTCTCCCTCAATTTGGATACCAGGCAATTAATATTTAAAATCCAGAGTAATGATAGAAAGAGAATATATATATGTTTCATTCATTCAAAAAAATATATATGTTTCAGGGGATGATCCCATTAGCTTACTAATTTCCAATCGTAAATATCCTGCACTATTAAGTGGATTGCTGTATCACAAGAATTGCAACAGCTCTCAAATCCTTAGCATTCATAGATCAGTAGAAGACCGAAGATACAAAAGATGTCACAAACTCTTAAATGTATTAAAACAGGCATGTAATCAAGAACTTTACCAGCCACTGCTTTGATACCAAACGCAATGCTGATTCCTGCTATAATGAGAGCTCAAAGATGAGGAACATCATGTGAAGTAATCATGACTAGAAAGAAGATAATGCTAGAAAAATCAAGCATGGAATCAGGGGCATGGTTCTCTTGGCTCTTATTGCTAGTGAGTAGTCCGGTGGTGGAGGAGGGTTCTTGTAGTACCATGGAAAATATGGCAATATCGGGTCAGGAGGTGGTGGAGCAGTCATCCAGGGAAGAGGTGGTGTAATCCATGGCCAACTAGGCGGCGGAGGATAGTACATGGATGGTGGTGAGGGAAACTGTGGCGGCGGCGGAGGCAATGAAGGTGTTGGTGGTGGTGGTGGTGGGCAAGTTGTGGGTATAGGTGGAGGTAGACAAGGATAGGAGCATGCGATAGGTAATGGGGGTGAATTGTACACTGTGGTTTGTCCAGGTACTATAATAGTTTGTGACATGAGTTTAGATGGTGCATTCAATACTAACATGACCAAAGCTAGGATTTGGATGGCAAATTTGGCCATTGATAGGTGAATGTGAGCTTAATGGGGAAGATGAGAAGAAGTATATGAGACTGAGAGAAGGCTAGCACTTCAAAGAAAAAAAAAATGGTTTTGGGATGTGTGGTGAGCTATTAAAAAGGCTTGATAAGGATTTTGTACCCAAGCTGGACTGGTCTTTGAAATATCATATGGATGAACCATTGAAAGTAACCTTTACTTTACATGCGAAGACACAGTTCTTTTAAGTAAAGGATGGGTGTTTTGCCAAGATTACACATATATAGCTTTTTCAATTTTGGCTAGTGATGGCCACTTTGGTTCGCTTTTGTTGAGTGGTACTCTAATCTAAGGAATTTTGGACAACTATGTTGGCGTAATTGTTCCCACTTTACAATCAATGGACCGTCGGATTTGTTTGATGATTAAGATTGTTGTCATTATGATCCTGATTAATTAGTCATAGGTTCAGCTACCATAAGAATCATGACCTAGGTTGGAGTTTGATGAGAGAACCGTTCATTCTTGGATCAGGATTCACAAGAAAATGTACTCCATCTCACCTCACACAGTAACTTTTTCTTTTGGTTATGGCTTACGACTCAACTCGGTACCATTTTTGCATTATACCGTCAAGTCAAGAGGAGATACATATTGCAAATGTAGACTATTCTTTTTAAAAAAGAACAAAAAACAAGAACCAAACATGTTCAGTGTGAACCTATGGCTTATGCAAGGCCAAAGATCCACATATGATGAAGTGCTTAACCTCTCAGGGCCGCCTAAATAAATGATTAAATCCCCCCATTGGCATCATCACCTACAAAGGCTATGATATTTAACACCAAAATTGACCCGGAGACTAACGCCGACGCGAGGACAATGACTTATTTGTCCCATCTTTCGTCTCAGGCCAATGTCATTTTCATCTATAAAACCTTTTGCCTTTTGTGGGTACTACACATTCTCAAAAATTGATACTAGCTTCCATAAATTTTTCTTGAGAATAATTAACCAATTGGTTGAGAAATAATTAAGTTTTGTCGTATGATGATCCACGTACGTGATTACATCTTTCATTTTTATGCAAGTAGCAAGTGGCAGATGAGGAAATCGCTTGCTCTTTCCAATACCTACAAACACTCGTATCAATATATTTTCATGGCAAAGCAGGTTTTTAATCTTTAACTTGGTGCAGTTTGATATAGCCCAAAATTTTTGAGTGGGCTTTAACTTGTTGCAAATTTGTAATCAAGGATTGGACTTCTATGAATGCCGTGAAGCCCGTTTAAGGTATAGAAGCCCGTTAAGGTGGGATTTATGACCCTCACATAATTATTAGGCGAGCTTATTTAATGCTGCTACTCAAAATGGTGAGTCACATACATAGATATATATATGTATATATATACATATATATGTATGTCCGCTTCTGGTTTTTCCTACTCCGCTTCTGGTTTTTCCTGGGCCTCACCCTTTTTCTTTTCTTTTTTTGCTTTCTTTGTTTTTGTCTCCTTGCTTTGGATGAATAATTATACCCATTCAGATCTACTCCTTCGTTTAGATTTGGATTGGGATATTTGCCTCTTTTTAAGGATCTCTACCCCTTGTTGGGAATTTTATCCACATAGAAGAGTTTTATGGGGCTCTTTACCGTGGATCTGTATGTTTACTGTTGTGTGAAGTATGGAGCATGCTGTGAAGTGTTTACTCGCAATGGCGGATCTTGGCTTTCTCCCGTTTCTCCGGTGATGGTATTTGCATGGCTTGCTCGTGTCTCAGAGTTAAAGCCGATAGCTGCCGACCACTGTAAGCGAACTTGGTTGCTGTTTGGGGCTAGTCCTGCTTTATGCGGACATCACGCTCTCCCGTTTATGGGTAGCTGCAAGTTCTTTGGTTTGTGTTTTAATCTTTGCATATGTCCGGAACTAAGTGTAATCACTTTGTATTTATGGTCTATGCTTTGTTTGTGGATTTATTCCACCATGTTTGTGGCCTTTAATTTTATTTTGTCTCTAGTTTTTAACATTCTATTTAATTCTTATATGTATGTTGTACCCGGTTCTTATTAATATATCTTTATCCTTTCGAAAAAAAAATATGGTCCCTGCACACATCTGCAAAAGGGAACATGCAGCAGAAGCATAGCCATTTGGAATATTTTAATGATGTGGTTGCTTTTTTCAGTTTATTTGCAGATTAGAGACTATGCTGTACAATATACGACTATATGTCAATGTTAAGATAAGGAAGGTCCATACATAAAAGGAACTCTTCCTATGGTTGCAGGCACCGATGTCACTGACAGCTAGTAAGTGCAATGCTGCTGTTGAAAACATAAATGCTGCTGTTTGATTGCTACTCTATGTTGAAAAATGAAAATGACTTGACTTTTTTTTTTTTAGCAATTGATAGTTAATTACTTACTGAGAACCATATTACAAAAACGAGATGAAAAAAAAGAAAAAAAAAGAAAACTATTAGCGACCGAATACTATCGTAGGATCCAAATTATTTATGATAATCCATGAGGAAAATTAATACGGTGGTAAATGATCAACTTGTGTACTAATGGGCTTATTGTTCATTGGTAATCTTGTGCAAAAGTTAAGGATAAGGTCTTGGATTCGAGCCCCACCTTTATCGAATAGTATAAGGAAAAAAAATGATTTACTGTGTGGTTTATGGTAGTCGGTAGAGGGCTTGAACCCACCATATAACTTGTGTTAAACATTTGTGATTTAATTATTTTGCGACCTGGATTGAGTGCATAATTACATGCATACTATAAGTAAAATTTGATTGTACCCGGCCGGGTCTTATAGCGTTGCCTGATTCAGGCTTTAAATTTCATAATAGTTGTGCCACTAATTAGGAAGTGATTGGTGGTACCGGTAGCCTATGGACAGGAAAATTCCACAGGAAGCCTTCAATGAAGTGATTTTCGTGTAGGATGAAAATCTTCATTGGGAGACTCGCCCACCATACCCAGGTGCGCGATGCGAGTCGACCGGATTAGTGGGGGCATAGCTTCGGATACCGGATAGGAAACAAAAAAAATATTGTACTACTTTCAATTCCTGGGTGGTGCTGATATATAATTGGAATCTATTCTGTTTTGGACTGTTGTTCTGCACCGACTGCAGATTTGTGCTTAACGCACTATCCATAAATCGACCATATTTATTTAATTTGTATATAGCATTCTTGAACTGTACTGTACCGTTATTTTACAGCATCCCAAACTCAAAGCAGTTCTCTGGAGATCAGTGAAATTTAAAATGAAATCTATATCGCTGAAAGAAGAAAAAAAAAAAACGATGAAATCTTGTCTTTGCCAATGGGACTGGGAGTGGACACAGTTAAGGCAAGAACTGGGCTTTTAATTCGCTCCAAAAGAAGTGTCAGTCCCACTCTCATCAATTGGTCATAGATATTCTTCTGGCAACAACTCTATCATGTTAATTTTTTTTTCCTTTAAAAGAACAGAGAAAACAACCCACTCACTAATTTTTGTCATTTGGATATGCATGGGGAAACTAATCTCCATACTATAGGAAGCTTAAATGTTCTCAATGTATATAATATACGTAAGAGACAAATATTATATATATGGTTTAAGCAAAAGGGGCCATACCTAACACACATTAGTCATCAATTTTCACCAAATTTTTCAAACATCCATGTACTGTACAGGGCAAAAGGAAGAAAAAAAAACTTATGCACCAGCTAGCGGAACAGATTGAGACATGAGTGATATTGCTTGATTGAAGGTACGTACAAAGGACAAAATAGCTGATTTTTTACTGGTTTGAAGATCAATTAATCTTTTTCCAACACATTTTCCAATTGGTCGTGTGTCTGCCAGCGGGGGGAGGGGATTCATTGGAGAAACATGTGATGTTTACACCAACAATCCCAATCAGCTTCCACTTTTATTAGCAGATTAAATAATAAAGATAGACCAACAGTTTTAGCATTAAAAATAAAAACACAATGCCATGATCTTCATCTCATATATAGCGTATCTTGGGTCTGATCAAGAGTTGTAACTTTGAACAAATGCTTGTCAAAGAAAATAATGATAAAACATAAATAATATGCCTTAAAAATTGGATAAGAAAACCAATATTAAACGCTGAAAGTTACAATAAAACTAAATTCTAAACCAAGAACAGGAGCTAGCTAGAACCTCGCATGATTGTGGCTATCACAAGAAGATGTTCAGGATAACCATACCAACCAAAATCAGCAACCAATGAACAAAATTCTGCCCTGCACTATTGTAGAACCAATCATAAGGATCGGTTTCATACACAGTTCCAGGCTCCCCAGTCACATAAACGAACCTAGGTGGAGGTGGCGCCAGGGGAGGACAATATGTAGTACTCTTCGGTGGTGGAGGTGATGGTGGCGGCGGCGGTGGTGGAGGAGGAGGGACTAGCTGAGCACATGGGTTCACGCAAGGGCATGATCCACACTTTATTCCGGCATCTGGTACCAGCTGCTCTTGGTCTATCTTTTCGGTTGTGCTGGCACCACTTGCAACCATGCACAACATGAACAAAAGAAGCATTTGAGGAATGCTTTGATGGGTAGATGGCGACATTTTCTTGATCACAAAGAAAAAGAAAAAGAAGTTGGAGCTAAAGTTTGTAGAGAAGAGGAGTGAGGCATTATAATATAGCAGGGCCGGGGGTTCGACTGGAAGTTCCAGCATTACGTAAGATGCATGGTTATAAGTGAACAAAAATTGGCCGTCAGTTCATGGGTTAGGTAATTTTAATTATTTCGAAGGATGAACAGCTAAATGCTGAGAGGGACTTGATGTATGTGAGACTCTTTCAATGGGCTTGCAACGCTGTGAAAGCGAATTGCATGTGGATGTTGTTAATGTAGGGGACCCTTGTGTGTCATGAATCTCTTAGAAATAATTTGTAAATTTTTGGGAATAGGCATATATATGCAGGAAAGAATAATTAATTAATCGATTATTTTTTTATTGTATATATTGAATGGAAAATATTGTTGTTGCCTTTAATTTGAGGTGGGTTTCTTTAAACGGGTAACATATTCCGCAATGATTAGCTAGCCAAGATTTCTCTTTCGAGAAGGTTAAAGCTAAAGTGTGGAGACTCATAATATAGCGCAAGGCTGGCATATTGTTCCTCTATCACAGATAATTACATTAAAAATTGATGGCGAAGTGTGGAGTTTAGATCACTTTATTGCTTTGTCGACTGTTCAGAAACAAGGAAAAGGATTAAATTAGCCTCATATATGATGTGCCATAGTTTATTGACAACTTTTTGAATTGAAAGAGCCACTTTACATGTTAATTAATCTCACTTTGCCGGAACAGGAAGATTGGCATTGTTCCTCAATGCTCTAAACTTGGTCTTTTGATTTAAGTCTCGACAGCAACGTGAACGTTAAACTACAAATTGTGTTAAGCAAGAACATAGAGGGTCATCTAACAGAGGAACAACCTAAACAGTATGATGCAATAAGGTTCTCTCAAATCTTCAGCAAAGTAAACATATTTTCATTTTATGCAGAAGATGAAACTTTTGCATTTCACAGCACAATAATACATATGGATCGAGAAAATGTATGATCGCCAGCCAGATATTGCATTATATGTGCCGCGATGAAATAAATGTATCTGCCCCATGCACAAGTCACTTTCCCACCAACTTGGACTAATGGAAGGGCAAAGTAAGAATCTTACTGACTACCACAGTCTGTTTGCCTCTCATCAACCTATCAAACCAAAAAAAAGTGGAGGTGAATGTGTAAATTAATTAAAATTTGATCATAATCAAGATTGTTTATTTATCCTCAGGTATTGTACTGGTGGTTTTTCTAGCTAGTTCTAAAAGTACTTTTTCCCGTGGCCATTTTTGTCCATTAGATCACTATATGATAACAGCAAGAGAATCGTATGCCCTTGCAAAAAGATGGAGAAAGCAAAACCTTCCACCTTGTACCCGAGTTTTAATTTTTATCTTTTTTATATACCCCAATGAGTTCAGGATATAAAAGAGATAAAAATTCAAACTCAAGTTACATAAAAAGGACCGAATATGGCCTTCCACACGGTGGGGTGCTGGCCGTTGAGCCCGGTGATTCCCCGGTATTATGACGCGTAGCAGGAGAGGGTGTCCGCTGGTGCCCCGGTTGGGCGGTCTCTCCTATGAGGAGGGTCTAATGCCACGATGTAACCGGTATTGACCGGGGCCTGGACCGACGGGGCGATGATGACACCACTGATGCCTTTTTTTTTTTTTCGACAAAAAAAAAAAAAGTTACATAAAAAGGACACGAAAATTCTGTAATATATTAACGGGACAAATAAGAAATTTCAGGTACATAAAGGTGTTTAGCATAAAAAAAAGGTACATGAAAAGTGTTTAACCCATCATTAAACATTCATAATTCTGAGTAGATTGTAAACTATTAATGAATAACAACTTCTGGTGTGAAAAAAGAGTCTGTTTCAAGGCATTATCATGATATGATATGCTTACTTTTCATTATTCCTCGGAGTTGCCTGAGTCGTCTTCAGAGACTATGGTGTTGAATATACATTAGAGGAAACATCACACAAATAATTCATACAGCCAGATCCAACGATCGTTCACGTCTAATTATATTTTTCTGTTTCTACCAAAAAAAAAAATATATTTTTCTTATGCAGAATAATCAAAGGCATTGCAACATCTTTGGAAGGTGAACTCTTGTAAGCTGCACTTCACATAGACTCGGTTTTGTTCATTATCTTACCAAAACTCCTGTTGTGGTCTCTATATAGATAGTGATTTTATGAGGATATACTGTATGCGGTAAAATATCAACTTCAATCTGATGCAACATTTTTGTCATTTGTTGGATTGCTTTAGTTAGGAGGTTATGCATATAAATGATTCCCTTTGTATTATTTTCATCTTTATATTCTAATTTTTGTGTAAAATTTGTTTATCTTATTAGAGACTCTGTGAGACACAGCTGTTTGTAGTCTCTGCAAGGTTGTCTAGAATGATTTGTTTCAGGAGGTTGCGGTCTATATATATATACCAATTACAATTACACTCTTTACACTTTCTTTATTTTATTGTGGATGTTAATTTATCTTCTTATGGATGTTAAGGGAATGATTAATTTCTCCAAAATTAAGTAAGGTTTCACATGTGATAACTACTATCAAAGGTACCCTTCTTTTTCTTTTGAAAATTTCCTAATTTTAAGCATCTTATTTAGTAAAATTATGGTTAATATTGTAACAAACTATTTTTTTAGGTGGTGAGACATAGACTTTCTGTTGTTGATGAACATCTACCTCAAAGTAGTTAGTTGGTGATGAACATCCACCTCACAGTAGTGGAGCAGAACAATATTGGGCAGAAAAATTCGATGGGATGAATCTGCCTGTGCGCCACCCCCTCCTAGTTCTAAAAAACTGGAGCATCAGGGTAAAAAAAATAGGTGTTTTTCTACCTAATATTTATCATATGCTTGTGGATGATCTTGCACTGATATCTTTTTTATCATTTTGCAACCTTCTTAATCCCACCTAAAATTTTTTATGAAATATAATGAATTAGAAGACCTTCTTTTACTTTATTCTATATCAAATCCATCTATCAACACATGAGCCCATCACTTAGATTTTTTGGGTTATGATGGAGTCAAAGCTAAGCCTAACCCAACATCTTTATCATCACCATTATTATATATGTCAATATTTCCATATTAATTCCATAAAAAAAAGAACTAACACATAGGAAAGATGTGGTACTATAATACATGTCCTCTGTGTTCCTAAAAACTAAAACCACTACTATTACATTATGTTTCAGACAAAAAAAAAAACATTACTATTGCCAAAAACAAAACAAAAAAAGTAAAATTAAAACAAAAAAAATGGATGTGCAAATTAAAATTTGATCATAATCAAGATTGTCTATCGTAAAGTATATTGTAATGGTGCCTTTCTAGCTAGTTCTAAAAGTACTTTTTCCGTGGCCATTTTTGTCCATTAGATCACTATATGATGACAAGTGACAACAAGAGAATCGTATGCCCTTGCAAAAAAGATTGAGAAAGCAAAACCTTTTACCCTTTTTATTCAAGGCCTTGAATGATGGAAACATTCGTATATATATTAGCAGAATAAAACTCCGAACCATCCAACCAGACTTCAAGAATAAGTTCCCTATTTTCTGTCAATGCCAAACCTATCCATTGAATTCTAGAAAAGAACAGCCAGGTACGCCAAAGGAAGCATCTCAAGAGGACAGTAGGATTTCTCATATTTAGAGGTAAGTCCCAAATCCTCGTTTGATCCATAGAAAGTGCCCAAATATTAGGTTGGGAGTTTTAGGCCCGTTGATCCATAGATCTATTCAACTATTTGGGCTCATCAATGGATTTAACAGACTGTCGCAACCCAATAGAAGAAGCCCGATTGCAGTATTAACTATCAAGTCAACCCATGACTCTGTGGAGGACTTGCGGTCCTTTCAAACAACCAAACCTATCATGGCTTCGTTAACGAAAAACTGGGCCCCGAAAAAGGGAGAGCAGGACATCTGTCCCTTACCCGTTTTCAAGACAACAACGTGTGCAACTCACAGTTCCCACGTAAGGACACGTGGAACTCAACCCCCAAAGCCACATAAACGCAGATTATACTACTTTGTGAAAGATTTCCCATATGGATATGTCCTTGATCATCACTTATAAATTAATAAACAGGGGAGTCAGTTACATTACACCCAATCCACAAGTTGCTTTTCTAGTAGTCCTGCAATTTCCCTCTTGATTTCAGTCCAGTTACTTACAATTTCCTGGCTCCTTTGGTCTCTTTGAATCTCTTGGTGATCATCATCATCAATCATCCAATTCATCATCATCTTCTGTGAATAAGTTTGAAAGATGGGTGCTGGATTCCCAATATGCGTCCAGTGTGGCACCACCAGCAACCCTTGCAGGTGTAAAGTGGTCGGTCCAACTCTTGGGTTCGTGGCGTTTGTGGCCGCCGGGGTGGTGGAGTGGCCGTTAGGGGCTCTTGTCTACCTCTTTAAGCGGAGGAAGGGTCGCAGGATCATGGCCCATCCTGCCATCGTGGTCTATCCACGAGTCACCCATGCAATCCCCGTTTAATTATCCGTCTTCTTCTTCTTCTTCTGAATTAGCTTATAATTTGGTGTTTGTGTTGGCTTGTAATGTTGTAATGTAATCTTTGTTTGTTGTTATGTGTTAATGGTGACTGGATAACTGTCCGGGCCCTTTATCTGTTGTACTAGTATGTTATGTTGTGATGATGCGTGTACTTTCACTAAAGTAATAATAAGTAACATGGACTGACTTGGCTTTCATAATCACTACAGTGGTTGATATTTTGCGTCGACATATCTATTTTTATGTATTTTTGGTTGGCAGTCTTTAAAGACAATGGGGAAGTAGAACTTTTATTTGGTTACCATTAGTTAGCAATGATATAATTCATGATTAACGGATCACTGGATCATAAGTAAATCCACTTACAACTACGCCATAGCGTATGAGCTGCATTAGAAAGCTGATTATTATTTATTTGCAAGACTAATGCGAGTTCTGACCTACATTTAAGACTAAAAAAGTACTAGAAAATTATGGCTTACTTTGATCAATATATTTTTTACATTCAATTTTTTTGCGATTCTAATTGGACCAGCCCCTGTCACATAATGTTTTATTTGACATTCGTTTTGTTGGCACCATCCCAACGAAATGCATGTCCTACCACGACTGCTAAAGTTGGCCTACCTCTCCTTTGGATGTATTTAGAATACATACACTTGACTGGTTGTATTTTGATGTTCTGCCTGAGAAAATAGGTCGAAGCAGCAAATATTATACTAGTCATCACTAGGGAAAGAAAACTACACAATAGAGATGTAACCTCCTACTATCACTACTAAAATATTTATGTTTGTTCTTTAGGTACTACTAGCTATACGGTCTTTGCTTAGAAGCCTCTCCACATTCTTCCTTCAAATCCAAACCAAGCAAAGGTGAGACCAGGAAATGCATTTCAACATAATAACCATGGACCATTGAACATTGACAAGGAACAAGATTAAACACAAACTTAACAGACCCCTCCTTCACGGCCCAAGTTGTTGGTCTAAGTCAATCGAAACGGGTACAATAGGCCGAGCCCACTTTGTAATAACAACCAACAGGGAATTGACACATCAGCACTTTCTGTGGACCTATTCTACCACGTCATCAAGCGGACCGACGACTTATTGACTTAGTGGGGTGTGGTGGAATTTGGTAGGTAGGAGTCGGGAGTCAAGACTCGGGGTTAATTTTTTTCACTGGCGTGGCGTTACATCATCTTATCTTATGTATTGTATATATATCGCCTACCATCATTAGTGTGCAAAAAGCAAGGCCTAGTTTCTTAGTATCATCCTTTTCTCTCTGTATTCCAATGGCGAGGCCTCTTTTAAGCCACCCAATTCAGGGCTTGTCTTTCCTTTCTGCTCCATTTTCGTATCTCATTATTGTAGCAGCAGTACTTGGTGTATTGTCTATGGTCACACTTCTATGTGGTAGTCATCACAGCACCAAGAAATCAAAGAATCCAAGAGGGGTGGAGAGTCGTTCTTCGGAATCAAGCGAGAAAAAGATTCTTTCGAAGTTGAACAGTGATATTAAAGACAAGGCTGTTCTGATGGTGAAGTTGATTTCTTGGAGGAAGGTGCAAGATGGAGAAGAGGAAGACGATGACGATGATGATGATAATAGAGCTATTTGGAGGAAAGGGATCATCAAGGGAGAAAAGTGCCGTCCTTTGGATTTCTCAGGCAAGATTTTATACGACTCTGAAGGAAATTTGCTCCCTGAATCACCTCATCCGGTGTCTAAGCGTTAAGATTGGTTCCCCTTCCACAAAAGTTGGAAGAGTTGCTGATTGATATTGGATGCACAGAAAGCACAACATCTTCTTTTAACATTACAAGTGGAGAATTTTGAATCATGTTTGACTGTTTTGGTTTATAGAATTTTGTATGAATCAACTTTAGTTTGCGAAAAGCGCTTTGTGGTAGAGCAATAGGTTGTGTCATGTTTTCCTGATGCGAACTCATGATATATCAAGTGACCTGTACGAATTGTAATTAAATTTGACAAATATTATGCGGAGATTACCGCAAATAATTTTTTTCTCAATTGTGCACTTGATTCAAAATTGGTGTTAGTCCACTACCTTTCTTTTTTCTTGTGAGAAAACACAAATAAGTGGTCCACTACCTTTTTAAGTGAGCTAATCCATTACTAGAGTGCCCAGTAATACTTTCTAAATATCAGCGGATAAGTGACGATCTCCTGTACAGTTGTATTTGTTATCATCATCTTGTGTTATCATAGGCTTGATAATGTCCATCTCTATATTAGTCTATGAACAGTTATAGTTAGGCTTATATCATGATACTCTTAGTTAGTGCAATAGACATTCAATATACAAAGAAGCTTGTGCCTAATTTCATCGCATGTGTTCGAGAGCAAAATCATTATAATTAATCCACCCAATAACACAGCATTAGCAACCATCATCCAACCCACCAATCAAGATCGTGAGTCGTAACTGAAGAACTTGAAAATCTAATTACAGAGTGTGGAACATCGAAGTGTGACCCAACCTTTGAGGGCCAGGGCTTGGAGTGGATTTCTATTCAAGTAGTGGTAATCTACTTTTGATTAAGATGTTACAAAGATAACGAAGAGAAATAAAAGTTGGGTTCGCACTTGCTGTCCGTGAGGCAGACTGTTCTTCGTCGTATAAAGCCCAAACAGTGTATGGGCCAATTTACTCCTTTTAGTGAGGTGCTACAGTGCCACTGCCACCGAATAAAATTAGACAGTTCACAAAAAAAAAAATTCAAAACAAGAAAAAGTAACTAGTACTTATTCATTTTTTTCTAAAATATTGAGATACTGAAATACTAATTTTGCATCTTTTTCAATTATTCACACTTAAAGTTCTCTCATTATACATATGGAAAAAATCACAAATGTTCACTATTTAAAATTTTTTAATTAACACATCACATCACATTCATTAAAATCATGCTTTAGTTGAAAATTTACTATAAAATTCTCAATATCTCTTGCATTATTTCTATAACATATTGTATTAAAAAAACATATAGGATTTATCAAAAAAATAAAAACATATAGGAACTTTATCCCCCATAGTTAGTTACTCGAGTTTCCAACCTTTTTATTCTCATTAATTTTTTTTAGCTAAGGGTTGAACGTTTGGCCCCTTTATAAGACATGGATCGTATTTGGGACCTTTAAGGGACAATAACCTCTCTAATTAAAATACAAACCAACAAATGATGGTGAACAATGTAAAAGATTTTACATATTACTATCAACATTTTAACAAATTATACAAAGTTCCGACGGATCATTTTCAACAAATGAGTAGACACAATAAACCAAGCTTCCTAAGATCAAGCCACCTAATCTGCAAAAATCTCGCGTCAGATTAGTTTAGGGGATTATGTCTAGAACATGTATAGGGTATTGAATTGAAAATTTTTTCAGTGTTGCCAGTTCTTTTTTTTTTTTTTGAACCAAATGTTGCCAGTTCTTGATTAGTTAGACGAAGCTGCATTATTGTACTTAGGGATAACAAATCAACATCACAACAGTTTCGACGCTTGACAATGTCACGGAGTACGGATCTCAATCATTTTTAAATACTAAAATATCACCTCCTCCTCCTCTTCCTCCTTCTCCTTCTTCTTCTTTTACATACCTTGATTTTGAAATCCTAATATGATGAATGATCAAAAAGTTGCAGACTTTTGGGCTCCAAATTCATACTCAAATCTCGATGTTTAACACCAAGTAGAATTAAGGGTGAGTTTGCATCACATTTACAACTTTTGAGGTTGAGTTTAGACCTTAATTCTATTTTTTTTTTCTTTGAGAAACAACAATTCTCGACCTGCTCCATTCATTTACTTTTAGGAATAATTATACGGGCACAAAAATGCGAAATCAAATTGTCAAATGATGTGTCGGTCAAGTCATCTTGTGGCATATTTAGCGGATCACGCCATGCGCCTCACACACAATTTCCACGGTATTTGCTGGCACAGTTTGATTAATGTTCATATAGATATAATCTCATGTAACCCATAATCAAGAATTTAGCTTAGTAAGATGCACTATATGAGCCGAGCTTAAGTTCAATTTGAGCGAGTTTAAGCCTATAAAAATTCTAAGGAGCAGAGCCTGAATTTAATATTTAGACTTGAGACAAGCACAAACCGAAATTTAATTAGCTAAATTTACAAGTTCCTAAATTCTTTGGGCCATGTATATAAAGGTTTTTCTATCTTGTGGCACAGGTTTAGACACAAAAAAACGAAATACAATCTCGAAATTAATGAGCATCATTCTGTTAGTGACTGAAATAACCTTTCACTGTTATGTCTGTTATGTCTTACATTAATTATATTATACAATCACTTTTATAGAAGGATTATTTCAGTCACTAGAAAAATAATGCTCATTAATTTCGAGATTGTATTTCTTTTTTAGTGTCTTAACCTATATCCTAGGACACAAGATAGAAAAATCCTATAAATATTTAAGAAATAAATTAGAAATGGAGTGCATTCTTGATGCATTTATTTTAAACAGAAGAAAACCGCTATCAAGTTGAATTAATGTCTCTGCTTTGACATTTTTTTTCTTTCATCAAACTCGCTTGACATTAATAGCACACGGAAATGTACATTTTAAGATTCATGCCTAAAGCCGAGGTAATTTCACATGCTATAGCTATAAAAAAAAAGATTTCTGGCCAAGCTTTCTTTGTACAAGGTCAAAAAGGAGAAGAAGCTTCCAGGATCTGACTATTTCTTCAGTCAACGCTTTTTACCTCGTTCCTTGCTAGTGAGAGGCTACATCTAAATGAATTTCTCCCTGATCTGGAACGAAACTCACCCGCTTCTGCAAAATATAGAAAATAAAGTTCCCTGTGAGAACAATTTGTACAAATAAAAGCACATTAATTAATTGATGAAACATGACGTCCACACAAAATGGTCTGATGCCAACCAACACTTACTTTGGCCATACCCATTTATTTCCTCTTGATGTAACATGTCTTAGAAAAGTTTATGTTAGGTTATGTGGTTATCTATGTATTACATTTATGTTTTGCACATATGACATGACATTCCGTTTATTGAGAGCAATATTTCAACGTCGACAACCAAATATTTGGTGGTTGTAACGGTAGAGAAAACAAAGGTTTATAGCCAAGGCATGTGACCCACTTTTGCTCTATACAAAACTAGGAAAAGCTGTGGCATAATAAATTTGACCAATATTTTATCATAGCATGTACTACCAAGATTTCAAGGTTGATGAAGTTAGGAAGTATGTCACCTCTTTTGTCTTTCTTCTTTGTGATTTTGGCCCATCTCTATTTGAAGCTAAACTTTTCAAACTTTAATCAACTCACATGCAGACTACTTGGAAAGATTAACGTACAGTATCCAGGAAAATGGTGAACAAGGCACGTAATTAACATCTCAATAAGATGACTGCAGGTAAACCATACGCAAAATAAGATCTCAGAACTTTGATTTGATGCTTGTTATTGCTTTGCTTTTCCTTCTCTTTGTGACTTAGATCCTAAGGGTTCCTTTGTGAACATTCTAGCCAGATTCCTGTTCCTTCTAAGATTTAGCTAAGTTTGGTCCCCCGATATTAATATTAGTACCATTCTACCCCACATTAATCAAAGATAATTATACCTAGCTAATGTCAAAAGCAAATCAACGATTAATTCTTTCACGAAACATTCCAAAAGTCAAAACTCTTTCTGCAAAGTAAACTACAAAATATGGTTCTACTTCTACATGCATGCTCCGAAAATAAGGAATCATGTTGAAAATTCTTGCTAAATGCTATATATTGAATCGGTCACACTCATACAAACGACAATAACAGTATAATCTTTCCGGATGAAAAGCGTGGTAGCCTTTAAAGATAATGTTAATTTAATCATTTAAGTAAATGCAATTTATGCCATCCATTCGAATACTTGAAACATGTAGGACCATGTCACATTCAATTCTCGGCAAAAAATGTCACATTCAATTCCTTCCCCTCGTCGGCGGCTATGAAATTTAGAAATGCAATCAAACAAAAATTAAGATCATGCAGATGCCTCTTCAAACTTAATTAATTAAATTCAAGAAAAAGTTACCTTAGGGCCTTTAAAACTCTCTGTAATGCTACCGAGTTCCGGCTTCCAGTGAACATGCCGGTGGCCGTCAAGCTCGCCGGAATTTTCCATGTAAAGATCAATAATCTTCTCGGCCACCTCTCCACCATCTTTGCTTTCTTGCATCAATTTTTGCACTTGGGCTTTGGGCAGCCGCACCTTCACCCTCACCGGGCCGCCATCGCTCGGGCCTGACCCATCCAAAGTCCGGGGTCTAATTTCCAAGTCAGAGACTGCTCTCCGGGACAGCATCAGGCACTCAAGCCTGTCCTTGGCGGTCATGTTAATGCCAGACCTGACCCTCCTGGCCCTAGGCTGCTGCTGCTGCTCTTTGTCTTCAGGAAATTTTGGCAGTTCTACCAGGAAGTATACCTTCTTGGGCTTCAATTCTTCTTGTGGCTCCAGAGGTTTTGCTCGTATTCCATAATGCTTCACTGCATCCGATTCCAATAACACGTACCCAGCTGGGTAGTCCTTGACTACCTCCCCTGCCCTAACAGGAGTCTTTAACTTGATCATTTCGCCATTGATCTTCATCACCTTTGCTTTCTTTCCTCTCCCTACGGTGTTTCCCATCTTTCTCTCTTTCGAAAAGTTGTCAACTAATGAAAAGCAAGTTAATGTGTTTGGATGGTATATAATATGTCTCTCTTTTATATGCCCCCCTCACTAGGATCATATTAAAAAAATAATGGGTTTCTATTATTATAATAGGAGGAGTATCAAATTCGGTGTGGTGTGAATCTGTGGAAATTCCCTTTGCAAAAGTCGTATTGAGCATGTGAATTTATGTGTGGAAAAACCAAATCCAGTGGAACTTGTTTGGTGGCAGTAAAAAAAAAAGAGCTAACATTAACATTAATTACAGAAGACCAATCCATCCATCCATGATTGTGTTGTGTTAAGAAAAGTATATGTAATAATCAACTTTTGCTTTCCCTTTTATTATATTCCCACTAACCAAAGACGTAATTATGGGAATCTTAGATGTGCTTTTCTAATCGTTTTCTTGAACGGGTAAGCCTTTTCCGGGTGGATAAGCTTGGTGAGTACACGTTTGGACCGTTACGGATAAGAGAAAAGAACTAACTCTGGTTTTACGTCACAGGATGTATGCAGCATGCACAATAATTGTTGTCTGCCCTATAGTTGATTAAACGTTTTCTATTTTGGTGATTAATATCAATAAATCGATTAGCATAATTTTGACAGAAAAAAAGACAGCTAAACATTTTGTCGGAAACCATGGCTACTAGTTACTCCCTCTGATCCACAATAGATGACGCTTAAGACTTTTAATTTTGTTTCAGAATATATGACGTTTAGCAAGCATTAAATTTTTTTTCCATGTTTACCCATATTTAATTAACCAACTACTTCCTAACTATTTTCTTATTTACCCATACTTTTATTTCTTGGGAGAATAAAAAGGATAGATTAGTAATTTAAATATCAAAATTTAATAAAAATAGATCTATTTAATGCTTCCCTTAATGGGAGTGCAAATACCTTAAACGACATCTATTGTGGATCAGAGGGAGTAATAGTTAATCCATGTAACTCAATTTTGACTTTTCAAGAACTGTAAAATTGAATAACACAAATAACCGAAAATTTATTATCTGAAAAGGCTTTAAATTTTCAGATTTCAGGTTTACTCTAGCTTTTATAATTTAGAGAAGAAAAAAAAACACTAACGCGGATTAGTTACTTCGTTTTGGGTTGATGGCGTGTGTGCGAGGTTCTGTTCCCGAAATTAAAATGGGTCAGTCCAATGTTTGTTCCTCCAAGCAAACAAGTTTGAATGAGTCAGCACTATATAACATAGTCACGTTTCAGAGTCCCATTTCTGAAGTAAACAGAGAATGGCATCCTATATCAACACTTAGCGCCGAAAGAACTCAGGCATGCATTCCATAGCAAAATGAAACGAACATGAAACATCAAATGATCATCTTTCATTCTGACAAATCTTGGATTTATCGGTAGGTCCTTGTTGCTTGCTCCTGACCTGTAAAATCAACAAAGAGTAGGACCCGGGGTGTCCCAGGGTTTGTGACCCTGGAAGACCCTCCGATGCCTAAGTCAGAGGAAAGATTTTGTAGAGAGGAGGAGCAAGAGAGAAAAGATAAACTTTTAGGAATGAGCAGCTTACCCTCTTACCTTGCATTAGATGGCTATTTATAGAAGAATCCAAGCTCTTGGGGGTCTAAGTTGGACTTGGACCTTATATGTTTCCTCGGGCCCAAAGCTTGACCTTGGACCCGGGCTTGACCTTGTTGCTAGGCTGAGAGTGAACTTTTTATGTGTTATCACTAGCCCCCAGCTCAATGGGGAGCTTGGGCTGCGGTTTGAGCTTCACCGCAGGTCTTAAAGTTGTATAGCTAACGTCCCTGATACATTCATCTACGCGATAATTACCAAATGATAAATTCTTTCCTTTATGGGCATTTAGATTCCAACGCCTCTGCACCCCCTCCTCTGCTAAACTCGATTTGTGATAGGGTAATTGTTGATTTTGAAACCCCTACACCCGTTTGTCTTCCAGCCCCTTGGTGTATCGAGGTCTTGCTATATAAACAGCCCCCAGTGTAAGGGCCTGCAAGTGAGTAACTATGCGCCCACCGATGCACAGAAACGAGCGTTCTCAGCACCTTCGTGATGAGGTTGCTAGGGCTCAACATGCTTTAGCCAAAAAAAGTAGAGCTCTGCATTTTGCCAGGAGGGCCTGCTGGGCTAAGGACCGTCGCATTGAGGAGCTTCAAGAGGAAAGGAAAAACCTGAAGTCCCGCCTAGAGGAGTTGCAACTGAAGTGGGACTTGGTTGAACCTGAGGTGGATTTTCAAAAGCGACGTGTGGACTACCTCCGATGGAGGCTATCCGAGATAGAGGATGCCCAATTTCAAGCCCACAATGCTGTTCAACTGAAAGCCCTACAGCAATGGTAATGCCGGCACCTCCTGAGGCGGCACAGGTGGTGCTTCCAGTGGAGCCGGCTCCTATTGGTGCTGAGGTCATTCCCCCCATCGAGGACCTTGTGCTCGATGACTTTGGAGAGACGAGGACCTACTTATGAATTCACCCAGTCCATAGGGATGGTTTTCTTTCTTTTAGAGGTGCTTACAATAAGGGACTGATATGAGTAATAAAGAGCTCCTCAATCACTTCCCCCCCAGAGCATGGAAAGCAAATGGCGTACTCCTTCTCCCTATTTTTTGTTATTAATATTTCCTTTAATCATTGTTTTCGTTACCATTATTTATTATTTTCAAGCCCCCACTGTTCTACTAGGGAAGAGATATCCCTTATATAATGATTCTACGGCGCTAACCTTGGATGTTCCATCTATAACGTTGGTGTGAATTTGCTAATGACTTGGGTAAGATATGGAAAAGAAATCCACCACCATAAACCGCGGTAATGAACAAAGGTGATTAATGTATAAAAATCAATCAACCCACCCAAGTGTGAGGCAATTTAAGTTTGACGCAATCTAAAACTTCTAATTTCGTATTACCATTACCTCGCAAGACAGGGGACTCACTCCATGTAAAAAAGGGGTTTCTACTTGTATGTATAAAATAAAAACAGTTCCAAAAAGAGTAAACCCTAAGGCTTTTGATTTCTTCCCAGTGTTGCAGAGAAGAGCAAGGACAACAGAGTACTGGGTGCTCCCTTTCTTTCCAGGTATTAACTCATTATTTTCTCGCCTCCTCCTCTTGTAAAAAAACAAAATCGTGATTGAGTATAGACAAGAAGAGTTATAACAGAAATAGGCCTACCTAGGGTGTCTGCATATATTTCACACATATGTGATTTGGTTTTAGCCCTATAGACAAGAAGAGTTATAACAGAAATAGGCCTACCTAGGGTGTCTGCATATATTTCACACATATGAGATTTGGTTTTAGCCCTTATGTATCTTTCCACTCCTTTAATCACCTAACATCTTCTTCATATATACAATACTAAAAACATCTCGAACCAAACCCCCAAATTACGTGCCGTGGTCTTAACCTAAAAACAAAGTGACTTGACGAATGATTGCAGTGTCGACTAATAAAAACCTGGATAAATACTGATATCATGTTTTCCTCTCCTTGCTGCTTTGGAAACTTAGTGTACGATTCTATTAAAAGGTCTTTACTCCCCTGCTTTTTCACGATTCTGACAATCAATTTGGTTTGCTAAAAGACATGTATGCATGTGCTATTGTGATGACATTAAAAGATGATCTAAAAACTTGGTACTGGGTGCTTACTTCAAAATTTTCAGAAGCTAATATCTTGAGAGGCTGTGAGTGTAGTAAAAAAAATCTGTATAGCCAGTGTATTATTATTCCGATCCTATGATTTGACTTTTATGACTTTGCCAAGAGTGACGAACGAAAATTCTGCCCCAACAGAACGTAGATGAATTCTTCATATATGTTTCACCTTGCTGTTGATGATGAGTTGAATATACTTGATGTATTTATAGGTCTCCTTTTCTGTTCCTGTTAGGTTCTAAAAGGTGGGAAAAAAAAGGTTGTCTTTTTTTGGCGTCTACCCCCTTGTAAGAAGAGGGTGAGAACCAGAGGAGGGAAGACGAGGAATTTTAGAGGTGTGGAAAAACGGAGCCGAGCCGTGCGGGGGGATGGCGGGGAAAACCTAAGATTTTTTGTGGAAGAAAAACTACCGCCAATCGACCACGTACCAAAACAAAACAACCCTCCTAAGTTTGCTAACCGTAGGATGACCCAAGACAGGCTTGATTTCTTAATAAATAGGTACAGTTTAGATACTGAGGGAAATACCTACAGAGTGCCTTTACCAGGTGAGAGTTTGTCCTCAGATTCCCCAGATGAGTTTCCCATATATACACTGGCCGTCGATCATGGGCTGTGATTCCCTCTGCACCCATTCTTTAGCTTTTTTCTGCGGAGAGTGGGCTTGAGTCCAACTCAATTGAACCCAAATGGTTGGCTATCCCTCATTGGCTTTAAGTGCCAGTGTAAAAAATTGAACGTAGCAACTCGTTTGTCTGTTCTTCGTTGCTTTGTGCAGTTGTGCAAATTTGGACGGACCTACTACCTCCGACAAAGAAAAGAGGTGAAGCTCTTTAAGGGCCTTCTTGAATCCTCCCCTTCTCATAGACATGACTTCTTCTTTGTAAAAAAGAAAAGTGGGGGGCTAGATTTTAGCACTAGTTTCTTAGAACCGGAGGTGTTATGGACACATTCATAGGCAAGAATTATGCTAGGCGTCCACCCTGATTCAGGTCATCAAATTCATCCACAATTCAAGGACACTGATTCAGCAAATCACAACGTTATCATTGATTCTTAGCAATCATCATTATCCTTCTTTCCTTAGTTATCCTGAAGTCAACTTTACAATTCCTATTAGGCAACAAGCTGGTCTCCTAAAGATCTGCTATTATCCCTTTTATTATGTCTTTTAATGCTTTCCAATTAGACTATGATTCTGTAAGGATGTACTTCTATTCCTGTACTACTCAAAGTCCTATTTAAAGGACCCTACTATGAATGAAAGAATCAAGTCATATTCAGCAAACACCTAGAGGTCAGAGCTCCCTTTAACGAGTTCAGGTGCAGACTCCCTTCAAGAGTCTGGTTCACCACCATAGGTCGGGGGAAGGGCAAGGCCAAAAGTCCAGGCCAAGGCCCGAGGACTCGATCCCAGAAGTGTGGTGCTAACAACGTGGTAGCGGACAAGGACGATATGGGTGATGAGAACCAGGCAACTATCGACAACCGCATGTCTGCTCTTGAAAACCAGATGCGGCAGATGGGCCAACAGTTCCAGGAGCTGCTCTCTACGCTGTCACGCCAGAACAATGCAAGTAGCAGTTCTGCCCCACCACCCCCAACACAAGATGCTGTTCTTACCCACGGCGAACGCCGTGAATCTCAACCTTCCCTAGTACGAGAAGGTGCTGGTCCATCAGGTACGGTTCCTCGCTTTTCCAAGTTGGAATTTCCAACCTTTGATGGCAGCGATGATCCCTTGGTTTGGCTATATAGATGCACTCAGTTTTTTCGCAATCAGCGAACTGCTGAAGCTGACAAAGTGGATTTGGCGGGATTTCACCTTTTGGGAGAGGCCCAACTTTGGTACTACCAACTACAGAGTGAGAAGGAGGGAATAGATTGGGTTGAGTTTCAGAACCTATGTACATTGCGTTTTGGCCCTTCACAAAGCAGTGATCCTCTCGGTGACCTAGTTACCCTCAAACAGGATGGCTCGGTGGAACTTTATCAACGGCAATTCCAGGAGAAGTTGGCGCGTGCCCGTGCCTTTGTTTCAGTAACTCAACATGTGGGTCTCTTTGTGGCTGGATTGGAAGAAAGCATCCGCTTGGATGTTCGAATGAGCAACCCTGCAGATCTCGCCACAGCCATGAGTTTAGCAAGATCCTTTGAGCATAAACACAACATATGGAGGTCCAGCAACAATCACAGGCCATCATGGCAAGGTACACAACCAGTCTCTATTAGCAACAAGCAACCCAGTTCTTCTTCTGCGTTGTCATCCCCTTCCACTGCTCCATCTTTCATTAAGCGACTGACTAGAGCAGAGATGGCTGAGAGGCGTGCAAAAGGGTTGTGTTTCAATTGTGATGAACCATACACTTCGCAACATCAGTGCAAAAAGCTTTTTTGGTTGGAGTTTGACGCTATTTCTGAGGAAGAAGCGGAGGAACCAGAAACTCCAGACCCTGGAATATCTCTTCATGCAATCACAGGCCAAACTTCTGCCACTCCCATGCAACTTTCCAGCAAGCCTACTCAGAATTCGAGCTTGAGGACAAGCTCTTTTCCCAAGACAGGGGAAATGTTATGGACACATTCATAGGCAAGAATTATGCTAGGCGTCCACCCTGATTCAGGTCATCAAATTCATCCACAATTCAAGGACACTGATTCAGCAAATCACAACGTTATCATTGATTCTTAGCAATCATCATTATCCTTCTTTCCTTAGTTATCCTGAAGTCAACTTTACAATTCCTATTAGGCAACAAGCTGGTCTCCTAAAGATCTGCTATTATCCCTTTTATTATGTCTTTTAATGCTTTCCAATTAGACTATGATTCTGTAAGGATGTACTTCTATTCCTGTACTACTCAAAGTCCTATTTAAAGGACCCTACTATGAATGAAAGAATCAAGTCATATTCAGCAAACACCTAGAGGTCAGAGCTCCCTTTAACGAGTTCAGGTGCAGACTCCCTTCAAGAGTCTGGTTCACCACCATAGGTCGGGGGAAGGGCAAGGCCAAAAGTCCAGGCCAAGGCCCGAGGACTCGATCCCAGAAGTGTGGTGCTAACAGGAGGATTCCTGGTTTAATGAGGTTCCCATATTAACTGGCCTAGACAAGGCCATTTTCATCACCATGGCTGAAGCCAAAATTCTTGACATAACGGATCTTTTCACAAAGAGAGCCTTGAGGGATGCCTTTTTACAATTTGATGACGAGGAATCACCTTGTGGGTTGCCTTCTCATGTCCCTTTGTATCTTCTTTACTTGTTTTGTTTTTGGGATTTAAAAATGTGTGCATATTGTGAATACTAATCTGAACTATTAATGCAGACATGAGCTTGAAGCTGGACTCCCTCTTCAAGGCTTTCTATGGAGGAGAAAGACCGAACGACGAGGGATCCGATGCCGACGACTCTCCGGAATCCATGTCAGAGAGAAGCTCGGCCGGTGGTGGTTCAAAAGAGCTGGAGGCAACAAGCTTTGTTACCGAGAAGATCCTGCCTACAAGTGTATCTGTGTGTCCAGTAATAGAAGAGGTCCCCAGTGGTTATGAAGAAGACACTAGAAGCTCCTCTGCGCGCATGGTTTTGCGCTTAAAAAAGAGAAAGAGTATGATGGTTGACAAGGGGACGCCACATGAGGAGGACCTGTATAAATCTGTGAAAGGACCAGATGAGAAAGAACCTAAAGGAGGAGCTCCACGAAACCGGATACCTAACTCTAGTATGCAACCAAGGCAGCGGGCTTTGACCAGTATTATATGCCACTTAAAGCAGGTTATGAATACTTCCTTTACCCCCTATTTTTGTTTATGATTTTAGCTATCCATCCTTAGATGCTTCGTTAATTCATTGGTTGCAGGCCATGTCCGTTGCAGCAGGTGCCATAGACTTAGAGGAGGAGGGAGAGGTTCTAGATGGAGTGCCTACAAAAGACCTGCTCGAAGAGAACGCCAACCTGAAGGGGAGATTGGCTGCCCTGGAGGTCCTCCAGAGGGAGAAGGAGGACCTTCTACTCCGAGTTGACGCCCTAACTCTCCAAGAGAAGAAATCAGCTGAAATGGTTGTAGCTTTGGAAAAGAAAACTTCCACCTTCCAAGCGCAGGTCTCCAATTTGCAGGAGCAGCTGGCATTTGCAGGGGGGGGGGAACTTGCAAAAGCAAAGAAGGAAGCGTCCAAAGCTCAGCATGCCCAGGCCCGTGCAGAAGCAAAGGTTGCTGCCAAGGAGGTTGATATTGCAAAGATCAGAGAGGACACCATAACAGCGTTCCGCGCCTCTGAAGAATTTGACCATTAGCGTACCCAATGCGTAGCTCAAGCAGGTAAGCTCCTGAAAGATGTCTTCCTAAAACACCTTAAAGAAGTGTCCTCATCTTTCGAGACGGCTCTATTGGGTGACTTTCCCTGCCCAGTAGACGTTCGAGCAGTTTTTCAAGCTAGCCTAACTCCTGGGTCCTCTCGCAAGTGAAGAGATGAACGTTTGTACTATTGGTTGTGGCTGAGCACCTTTGATTTCCTTTTGGCTTTTGTGTTTTTGGACAGTTGCTCGTTCTTTTTCTTTACTATTTTTCCTGCTACGGAAGTCTTGAATAATATTGCGGTCTTTTGGAGACATTGTTTTTATTTTTGGATGGGAGTATGATCCTTTGATTTTATGTTAGAAAAAAAGAAAAAAGAAGAAAGCTCCATGTTTCTTTCCCATTATTTCTATACGGGCGCAAGGTGCTATCAGTCTTCATCCTATCTGTAGAATATATCAATTAAAGATATAAATGAAAAGAATATTTGAAGTTAGGACTTACCTCGGGATGATTACCCCTAGTCTAGAGTACGATTATGTTCCCTAATTCTTGGTGAAGCCCTCCGAATCAATTTGCGGTGTTCAGGGCTGTAGAATTTTTTGTTGGAGATTTTGAAACTTTCGGTTGTAAGGTCATTTGGAGATAGTAAACACTTCTTTGGAGGTTCCAAGAAAAGAGTAGGACCTCCACTCTTCAAGGAAATAAGTAGGACCTCCTTTAACAGGAGTAGGACCTCCGTTCTTGGAAAAAAGCAGGTCTCACGGGAGTAGGACCTTCACTCCAGGAGGGAAGTAGGACCTCCACTCTTTTATGGGAGTATGACCTCGAAGGAAGTAGGACCTCAGGAAGGAAGTAGGACCTCCACTCTTTTATGGGAGTTTGACCTCCGTTCCGGGAAGGAAGTAGGACCTCCACTCTTAAGGAAGGTTGTCCCGTGCTATGAAAGGAAGTATAACTTAAGTTTCAATGGTGCAGGACCTCCAGTTTCAATGGTGCAGGACCTCCAGTTTCATGGAGGTAGGACCTCCATTTCCTGAGGTTTGCTGACCTCGGAATTCAAGGAAGTAGGACTTCCGGTTTAAGAAATTTCAAGGAAGTAGGACTTTCGATTTAAGGTTGAGTCCTCGGAATTCAAGCAAGTAGGACTTCCGTTTTAAGGTTGAGACCTTGGAATTCAATGAAGTAGGACTTCCGATTTGAGAAATTCAAGGAAGTAGGACTTCCGAGTTAAGGTTGAGACCTTGCAATTCAAGGAAGTAGGACTTCCAATTTAAGAAATTCAAGGAAGTAGGACTTCCGATTTAAGGTTGAGACCTCGCAATTCAAGGAAGTAGGACTTCCGATTTAAGAAATTCAAGGAAGTAGGACTTCCGATTTAAGGTTGAGACCTCGCAATTCAAGGAAGTAGGACTTCTGATTTAAGAAATTCAAGGAAGTAGGACTTCCGATTTCAGGTTGAGACCTCGCAATTCAAGGAAGTAGGACTTCCGATTTAAGAAATTCAAGGAAGTAGGACTTCCAATTTAAGGTTGAGACCTCGCAATTCAAGGAAGTAGGACTTCCGATTTAAGAAATTTAAGGAAGTAGGACTTCTGTCTTAAGGTTGAAACCTCGCAATTCAAGGAAGTAGGACTTCCGATTTAAGGTGGAGACTGCCGAATTCAAGGAAGTAGGACTTCCGATTTAAAGAAGTATCTGTTTCCAAAGAGTTTGAAGAATTGCTCAACGTTCTCTCTTAAGGTCCTTTGGATTCTGTATGTCTTTATTTATGCAGAAATGTCTGCTTTCAAAAGATCAATGATTTTAAAATCACACTAACAAATTCATGATTTGGAATAAGTGAGAATGGAAAAATTCCATTCGCTTTTTATTTAACTGAAAACAAAGGGACTCAAAGAAAGTCCTTATTCTTGGCGGATAATGCCACTTTGACAGGAAAGAAAACAGAAAAGAAAAAGAAAAGAAATAGCAAGTGGAAAATAGAGAAAGAACAAGCAAGAAGAACCCAGATACCTTTGAGTATACTCGCCCTCAAGGGTAGAACTTTTTTAGATTGTCCATGTTCCATGTGTGTGGGAGCAAGCGACCGGTCTTTGGGTTACGCAGTAAGTAAGAACCCGGATACCTTTGCTCCTCCACCAGATAAGGACCCTCCCAATTTGGGGTCAACTTGTTCCCTTTTTGGCCAGCTGCTTCCATCTTCCGTAGGTCTAAGTCTCCGGGTTGCACTGGTCGAGGTCTAACTTTCTTGGCATAGTACCTTGTCATCTTCTGCTGATAAGCGGTTGTCCTCATCATGGCCTCTTCTCTGGTTTCCTCTCTCGTATCAAGGACCCCTGCTAGCAATTCTTCGTTCCTTCCTGCTTCAAATGTACAGACCCTCAAACTTGGTTCGCTTATCTCGGAAGGAACCACTGCCTCAACCCCATACGTCAAACAAAAAGGGGTAACTCCTATGGCAGTATTTATTGTGGTCCTAATGCCCCATAGGACCTCCGGAAGGAAATCTTCCCACTTCCCATGTTTCTCATCTATCTTTTTCTGCAAAGCCTTTTTAATTGTGCGTTTAGTTTTTTCTACCAAACCATTTGTTTGGGGATGTGCAACAGACGAGAAACGGAGTTCAATCTTTAGCTCCTCGGCAAACTCCCGGAACTGTTTGCTATGAAACTGCTTTCCATTATCGCTCACCATGGTCCTAGGGATCCCAAAGCGGAAAATGATGTTTTTTCTAACAAACTCTTGTATGGAACGTGCTGTTATTTTGGCAACAGCCTTGGCTTCAACCCACCTTGTAAAGTAATCTACTGCTACAATCACGTACTTCCTCTGCCCAGTAGCTATGGGAAAAGGACCGAGGATGTCAATTCCCCATTGCGCAAATGGGCATGGAGCTGTCAAAGTGCTAAGTTGACTCGCGGGTTGATGAGGTATGTTAGTGTGCAGCTGGCATTTTTTGCACCTTCTCACAAATTCTTTCACGTCCTTCCAAATGGTGGGCCAATAATATCCCTGCCTTAATATTTGATGAACCATTGTTTGGTATCCCGGGTGGTTACCGCAGGCTCCATGATGTACCTCGTCCATAACCAACGTCGAACTCTCGGGTGCTAGGCATTTCAACAAGGTCCCTGTGACTGACCTCTTGTATAGTTCCCCCAATTGCACGGTGTATCTTGCGGCTTGCTTTACTATCTTCCTGGCCTCCATTGGATCTGACGGTAAGGTCCCATCATCAATATACCTCTTGATTGGTCCAATCCAGGAATCTCCTGTTAAAATGGGGAGGACATTCTCCCTTCCAATGGATGGATGAGGATTGCCCTTATGATCTTTGTTGGTGCTGCGTTGGACATACCCATCTTGGCCAAGACGTCAGCTCTTTGGTTTTGCGATCGGGGGATCTTGATAACATCCAAGTTGATCAACCCCGACCGAACCTCATCAATCTTCTTCAAGTATTTCCTCATAATTTCGTCTTTGGCCTCATAGTTTCCATTTATTTGTTCAACTATAAGCTGTGAATCGCTAAAAACCTTCACCGAGGTTGCACCCATTCCCTTTGCCAACTCGAGACCTGTCAAGAGGGCCTCATACTCGGCTTGATTGTTTGAGGCCTGCCATGCCAATTTTAAAGAGAACTCGAACATGTCCTTTTGAGGTGTTGTGATAATGATGCCTGCACAACTACCCTCCTTGGTGGAGGACCCATCCACATGCAAGACCCACTCGCTTTTCTTATTATCCCGAGTAGCGGCTCCTTCTAGAACGAAATCCGCAAGGACCTGCCCCTTCACAGCGGTCCTTGGAAGGTACTCTATGTCAAAAGCACTTAGTTCAACGGCCCAATTTGCAAGTCGTCCAGAGGCATCTGGTTTGTGGAGGGCCTTTCTTATTGGATGGTTGGTGTAAACCCGTATGGAGTGACTTTGAAAATAGGGTTTTAACTTTCTAGCTGCCACAACTACGGCGTAAGCCGCCTTTTCTGCTACGGTGTATCGTATTTCAGCCCCCACCATTGTTTTACTCACATAATAAACGGGCTGTTGCCTACCATCCTTCTCCCGTACCAAGGCAACACTTACTGCCTCATCCGCCACAACAATGTATAGAGTGAGGACCTCCCCTGATTCGGGAGTCGACAAGATGGAAGGTGATGTCAGGAAGTCTTTCAGCTCTTTAAATGTTTTGGCGCACTCCTCCGTCCACTTGAACTCTTTCTGGTTTTTTAAAAGACGAAAAAAAGGTTTATACTTTTCTGCTGCCCTACTCATGAACCTAGTCAAGGCCGCAATCCGCCCTGTCAACTCTTGGACCTCCCTCAGGCAGGTTGGCTCTTTCATTTTTTGGATGGCAGTGATCTTGTTTGGGTTAGCCTCTATACCCCGTTCTGTGAGCATGAACCCTAAAAACTTTCCACTGGGAACTCCAAAGACGCACTTTGTCGGATTCAGTCTCATCCCATGCTCCCTAAACCTATCAAAGACCCACTGAAGTGCCTCTATATGCTCTTGATGGGATGTACTTTTGACAACTATGTCATCAATGTATACCTCTACCTTTTTTCCGATCTCATCTTTTAGTACCTTGGTCATCAAATGTTGAAAAGTGACACCAGCATTTTTTAAACCAAATGGCATGACAGAATAATGATAGATCCCGTTGCCAGCAAAGAAAGCTGTCTTTTCAGCATCTTCCTCGTCCATCAGGATCTGATGGTAACCTGAGTACGCATCTAGGAAACTCAACCACCTATGGCCCGCTGTCGAGTCTACTAGCTGATCAATCTTGGGCAAAGGGAAGTAATCCTTTGGCGTTGCCTTGTTCAAGTCGGTAAAATCGACGCACATGCGCCATTTACCATTTGGTTTACTCACCATCACCACATTTGCCAACCACTTTGGGTAAAGAATTTCACGTATAAATCCAGCCTCTTCCAATCGAATGACCTCCTTCTCAATTTCTCTCTGCTTTTCCACAGAGTACCAACGTCGCTTTTGTTTTATTGGCACATACTTTGGGTCCAAGTTTAACCTGTGAGTGATGACGCTAGGCGAAATTCCTGGCATTTCTGTGGCCTCCCATGCCAGAATGTCTCGATTATTTTTAAGAATTCAGACAACTTTAGGTCCTCTTGTCCATATTCATAGAAATCTTTCCCGACTTGGACGACTTTTCCCCCGGCATTTTCTAGGGGAATTTGCATTAACTTCCCAACGGGTTCTGGCTTTGGTTCGGTCCGGAGGGTGTATACTTCAGTTCTGTCTCCGCATAGAATGTTTGTGTAACATTCTTGTGCCAACGCTTGGCTCCCCTCACTTCTCCTACACCGTATTTGGTTGGGAATTTCATGACCTGATGCAATGTGGACGGTATTGCTTGCAACTTGTGTATGGTGGGTCTTCCAATGATTGCATTATAAGAGCGTTTGCCCTTGCAGACCAGCCAATTTGTTCGCACCGTTGAGAGTCTTGGGGCTGTCCTAACAGTTAAATTAAGGCTAATTGAACCTGCTGGGATGATGCATTCATCAGAAAAACCATACAAGGGGGTAAAGTCTGGCCTCAGTTTCCTGCTAAGGAGGTCCATCTTTCCCAGAGTGTCATCATAGAGGATGTCCACTGCGCTCCCGTCATCTACTAATATCCGGGCTACCTCGTTTTGCTCTATTATAGCTGTGATTACCAGAGCATCCTCGTGTGGTACCAGGATTCCGGACATGTCCCCGGAACAGAATTGTATAGGTTCTGGCTGCACAAGAGTCCCCTCGCGGTCCCTTTTTCTTTGGCTATCCCCGTAAGGTTTTTGCTTCAAAGTCCCCACCAAGGTCATAGCTGTGATATTTAATACACGCCTCACCACAGCATTTTGATCTCTATTCAATGCATCTGTCCTGCCTCTTCCCTCTGTCTCTTGGTTTCCTCGGGGAGGGGGAGGTAGTAGAAAACGGTCGAGACGACCTTCCCTAACCAACTTTTCTATCTGCCTCCTTAACTGAAAACATTCTTCAGTATTATGCCCATGATCTTTGTGAAAGTTACAATACCTTCCTTGATCTCTGGTCTTAGGGTCGCTTTTTATTTTTTCGGGCCACTTTATGTAGGGTGTGTCTTTGATTTCCATGAGCACCCTTGTTCTACTAGTGTTCAGAGGGGTGAAGGACTCATACGGCACTGCGCGGGGTTTTGACAACGACCTATCCGCTTTCCTTCCTTGCTCCCTAGTTCGCTGATGCAAGGACCTTGGGAGCCTTTCTTCACCTTCAAACCTGGAGGACCTTAGAAGCTTTTCTTCACCTTCAAATTTTGAGGTCTTAGCCTCCCGGATCCCTCCTCCAAAGAAGGGTTCTGTGGCTGCCAATGCTTCCTCAACGTTAATCTGATTTACGATCTCGGTCATTAGCTCGTCTTCATTTTCAGGAGACTTTGCAGCCAAGACCTTCTTCAGATCCAGGTTGTTAGTGGCTGTTAGGAGGGCATGCGCTTTTGTCGAGGTTATCAAGTTTGGGATCTCAATAGCCTCGGCATTGAATCGCTTCATAAAATCTCTCAAAGGTTCTCCCAACTTTTGATTCATCAGCATAAGGGCCAATGCTGTTTTCTTCTGACCGGAGAAATGCGTAAGGAATTGGTCGCTAAGCTCCTTGAAGCTCCCGATGGAATTGGGTGCTAACGCCATATACCACTCCCTTGCGGTCTTGACAAGGGTGGTATGAAAAGCTTTGCACATTACTGCATCAGAGTATCCGTGCATACCCATGGTCCCCATATACTGCTTGATATGGTCTCTAGGGTCCGCATGGCCATCATAGGCTTCAAGAGATGGGGCCTTATATCTTTCGGGCACCGGAGCCTGTCGAATTATATTTTTTAAAGGCGAGACGCCTTCCATCTCATTACCCCTAGCTTGTCGGGCTATGGACTGCATGTGTTGTTCAATTAGGTCCTTCACCTGATCTTTCGACAAAGTATTTCGCCCCTCCATGAGGTCATCTACTCCAATAGAGGAGGTGAGGCGGGCAGCCATGGGTAATTCTGAAGGTGCTATCTCAACTCTTTGGCCATCTCTCTCAACTGTATCCCCTATGGGTAGAGAGGATTGTGATCTACCTCTCTCAGTATCCCTTGCGAGGAGAGAGGGTTGTAATCTATGCAATCCCGCTAGGATCTCTTGCCTAAATTGTAAAAACTCTGCTCGAGTTACCACCTCATTACTCTGTTGATTAACAGTATTGGGGCTAATCAGGACGTTGCCCCCTCCACCAATTTCGGTGGGATTTATGGCCCCATCGATTATGGTGGGATTTATTGTTGTACTAGTCGAAGCACCAACGATTGAAGGACCTCCGATGGTTGAAGTTTCGTTGGTCCTTGTCCCCGACGGGGTGGGATTCGTGGCATGATCGGCTTGCTCAGAAGCCATGGCTTTTTATTCGTTTTCCCACAGGCGGCGCCAATGACAAATCTTGGATTTATCGGTAGGTCCTTGTTGCTTGCTCCTGACCTGCAAAATCAACAAAGAGTAGGACCCAGGGTGGCCCAGGATTTGTGACCCCGGAAGACCCTCCGATGCCTAAGTCAGAGGAAAGACTTTGTAGAGAGGAGGAGCAAGAGAGAAAAGATAAACTTTTAGGAATGAGCAGCTTACCCTCTTACCTTGCATTAGATGGCTATTTATAGAAGAATCCAAGCTCTTGGGGGTCTGAGTTGGACTTGGACCTTATATGTTTCCTCGGGCCCAAAGCTTGACCTTGGACCCGGGCTTGACCTTGTTGCTAGGCTGAGAGTGAACTTTTTATGTGTTATCACATTCAATAACGCATCTACCACTAGCATCGAGAAAAACATCAAATGATCATCACTTCAAGTCATTATACTCTATTATCATACCTACGAAACAAAAGAAAACCATATTTGCCCAACTGTTTCTTTAACGGGATACATATTAGAGGAGCTGCCGATAAGTCAAAGTACAGGTTCCATCGCCCAAAACCAATCAGGAACAAACCAGCACTTCATCGTATCTCAGTATATCATACCAAGCTAGCCCAATAGTAAAAAGTCACGAACAGGGGTCATTAATTATAAGGGTTACCAGAGCTGGTAAGTCTTCTTCTTAGTAATTCATCCAGTCACGGGATAATATATGTGAGTGAAAATAGAAGATGATCTGCCAGGAGGGCACTTCCTCATCAGTACTTTACCATAACCACCGTCAGCCCAATCAGGTCCCCAACAGGTGGTCACCTCAAAATAGCGCCGCCCGTCTTTACTTTTACCATGTCCAACAATCGCAAGCGAATGCACTATGTAAGCATCATTTTCTGCAGCTCCTTCAAATATTTCCTACAAATATAATAGATCATAAGAAAATATGTTATTTAAGATCAAAACCTAACCGGATGGAAGTGTCATCTATCTCCAACCTCTTTCTTTAATTTAAAAAAAGCACGAGTAGCACGAAGCACAGCAGCGATGACGACATTATGTTGCTTCACCAACTTGAGAAGCTTTTTGTCATTCACGTTAGCCTTCCCAACATAACCCTTCATGAATATTCTTCCTGGCTAAAAATAACAATAAGAAAGGAATTTAGTTATGTAGCATGTGCATATCTATATCATAAATTAATCCAAATACGAGAACATGTATTCTTTATGAATTCCTATCTAAAAGGAAAAGTGAGCATATCTACATGTGTGCATATATATGTACATTATCATGGAAAGAAGATGCATGTAAATTATCAACTTAGAATTAACAGAATCGTTAATTACATTCATCATAGCATCTCGAGGAGCACAATTTGAAGGCAATCCATTAGCTACCATCCATTTGAATACAGTGTCCATTTTCCTGATGCTTTTATCAAAATGACTGGGCACATTGGCTACGATTGATCGCACTGACAGAGGGGTTTCAGAAGATCCTGATTCTTGCTCCTGATTTGAACTTTCAGACTTGCCCGCAATCAGAACGGCTGCATTATCATTGGCAAACGCACGAAAAAACAATTAATTCAATAATTCTCGAACCACATAGAATAAAAATAATCAGCAAAGAAAAAGTAGATAGCAAACAATAGAATGCAGGTGCATTCATATTTTTAGCATTCATTATAAATCTGCCACTCCCAAAAATCCATATTCTAATTTCAAATTCTCTCTAAAGAAGGAGAAAAGGAATAATTTCCAATAAGAAAATGATTCGGAAAATCACACAAGGATGGTAATGCAATCTGACACTGCCATTATACCGAGAAGCAGGTTCAGCTTTATAACTCTAAAATCGATCACTCAATCATCTTAAAGCAACAAATATGGCTCAAATAAAAGATGAAAGTGAAATACAATAAGTCAAAAAAAAAAAAAGGAACAAAAGGAAGAATATAATTTACCATACATGGTCAAAAGTAGAATCAAATACAGAGCATTCATACTGCTGGCAGATGGCAAAGATTCAAATTTCCCAATCCAACAAGTCATGATCTACACAATATAGAATTCCAGCATGGAAATCACAACCAGAGTTTCAAATACAAGATGACTTAAGGAGATGGCGAGACAAAAAAAGAGATATTCTCCAAAAGACACCATGGAAAAACATTATTCGACCGTCCAGAAAAAAAATTGGGTTAAGATAAGCTGCAACAACGTCCACCCACAAAAAAATTGAAAGATACTGCCTTCAATACTTTTGAATAGGAGTAACGATGATAGAATGAAACTTTGAATAATCAAACACGAGTGAAAAAAAAAAAGGAAAGAAAAAACAGAAGCAAACAACACACAAAAGACGAATTAAGAACATAAAAGCAGGGATTGTATAAATTACTACTAGTATTAGTATAACATAAATAGCATATGATCCGGCTTACCCTCTTTTCCATGTTTTGTCCTGCAAAATTGCAAATGTAAGTCCCCTTTAATACTTTCGCAAAGCTGAGTCTGGTACACAACCAGAGGACAGATCTCTAGCCACAAAGGTCACGTAGACCGTAAAGTGTGAGCTTATCTTCAGATTCGCACTCAGCACTCGCAAAAACTCCAGCTTTCTTACTCCCTGTTGTGTTACCACATTTGTTACTTACTTCCAATAACAAAAAGTAACCGTGTTTTAAAAAAAAAAAAAAAAAACAACAGAGAGAAACAGAGCAGACCGCTCGTTATGAATATCTAATACATTACTTTACAATTACATGATTATCTATTCTCCATTATTAGTAGTAATATAAAAGGTAAAAAAATAATGGCATACATATACCAGTCTCCTGTTGATCCCATTCACAGCTCGGATGGTGAACTGCGTCACCTCACGGGCGGTGTTAGTGTGTTTATCCAAATCAACGGTTGCAAAGCCCCCGATATCGAACTCATCCGGAACCACCGTACAATCGAATCCCTAGAAAAAACAAAAACAGTTTTTATACCTCAAGAACACGAGAGAAATAGGAGAAATTTAATAAAGAGAAATCATGCCTCTGATTCCTGGAGCTCCTTCCTGAACTGGCGAGCTATATCTCTCTGCTCCACGCTGTCGTAGTCATCGTCGCTGTTGAGATCGACGGTAGACATCGCCGGCCGGCCGCCCAAGCTGATCTCCTCTGGTTTTCAAGCAGAAACTTTGGAAAGGGATACCGATGTGTAGAATGCAAACCCTAGATTTGGAATTCTGGAATGATCTAGGACTCCCCTAACTACTGAGTAGTAGTGAGGTGGTAGCATTTTTTTTAACTCCGGAGGAGTACTGCTTGTTTTACTTTTTACTTTTACGCTTTTCGTCATAGTATTACTTTTACCTCCCAGTAAGAATAAGTTTAACACGCTTTGTCCTTTTGTCTTCTGCACTAGTTGATTATACCTAATAAGACAGTATCTATTTCTTCAAATCAAGAATTAAGTCGGTTAATAACAATCTCCCGCCAACTTAAATGATGAGTTGTTGTTGGATATGGGAAATTACTTGCCCATCCCAACTTATACTAGTCTATTGATACGATAAAAGCCGGCTCGGAAATGGACTGTTTAATTAATCTAATCTTAGAATTGATTTTGCAGGACTACATATAATTGGAATTACTGTAGCTTCCTAATCCCAATTATACTGGAAAAAAAAGATATCAGCCAGACGGAGCACGGGGAGAAATAGCAATTAAACAAAAAGAAAATTCCCAACAGACCACGAGCAACGAGCGAGTTGATTTAGGCGGTGGACTCATTATTGCGTTCGCAAAACCAATATGTAACATCAATTTATCGTCACTTCAAGTTCAAATTCCAGTAATGTGAACGAACCATCAAAAAAAAAATTATCGGTCGTTTATCATACTAATTGTTTCATGGCATAGGATTCTTTTTTTTTTTTTCTCAAAGACAAATTGTTGGGGAAACTCGGGTAAATTTCCCACTACAACAACCAACTAGTGAATTGAACTGATTCGATAATTCCCAGGAAAGATGGCCTAGCCTATCTCTTTAGACAGAATTATCATTCCAAGATAAATCCCCAGAAAAGACTGGAGGAACAGTGGTTCACTTAAAACCTAGCCTCCTAGATAGGACTTACTTGCACAGTGTTATAATTCACAACCTATACACGACAAAGACGGCTTAGCCGGCCAACAAATTAAACAAGGCGGCTTTGCCAGCCAACAAAGAGATAAGACGGTTTAGCCGGCCAATGTTGAATACTAAACAAATAAACAAATGCGAAAAATAAAGGCGGAATAATAAAGAAAGAACACACTAAAAATTGATAACGGAGTTCGGCCAATTTTGCCTACGTCTCCGGAGCACCACTAGAAAAGAGCCTGCTCTTTTTAATAGGAGAAGAGTATTTAGTACAATTGTTAGGATACAATTATACTCTAATGTTTGGGATGATCCTAAAGGGAAGGAGAGGGGTTTCTTTTATAGCATTTTCATATCCCCCTTACCATACTTCCCATCGATGTGGGATTGCCAAAATAACAACAACTTACAACAATCTCCACCTTCGTGTTATTTGTAATCCCACCAATTCCAATCTTCTCAACCAAATAAGGAACAGCCTTCCCGGTTCTTCCAACTCGCACCATCTGGCGCCAACTCAAACGTGCAGGATAATGACTAAGTCTAAACAATATTCAAACTTGGCCCTTGTCACCACCTTGGTCATCATATCTGCAGGATTCTCTATTGTCAAAATCTTCTGGAGAAGTATCTCTTCTTTTTCAAGAACTTCCCGCACAAAATGATAGCGAACATCAATGTGCTTCGTCCGTGCATGAAAGACTTGATTCTTCGCTAAATGAATATCACTCTGACTGTCAGAATATACCACAAGTTGTTTCTGACCAACTCCCAAGTCTTTTAGCAACCTATGAAGCCAAATTGCCTTCTTCACAGCTTCTGTAATAGCCATATACTCTGCCTCCGTTGTAGACAAAGCCACCGTTGACTGTAAAGTGGACTTCCAACTAATAGGGGCTTTTGTTAAAGTGAACAAATAGCCCGTCGTCGATCTTCGCTTATCCAAATCTCCAGCATAGTCAGAATCACAATATCCAACCACTCCTTGACCAAGTGATTCATCCCGCTCAAACATTAAGCCAACATCTACGGTATCTTTGATATACCGAATAATCCATTTCAGAGCTTGCCAATGACCTCTACCAGGATCATGCATGTATCTGCTCACAACACTAACAGCTTGTGAAATATCTGGTCTCGTACACACCATTTCATACATCAAGCTTCCGACTACATTGGCATAAGGGACTTTTGCCATGTACTCTTGTTCTTCATCTGTCTGTGGAGATAACTGACTGCTAAGCTTCAAATGAGGAGCAAGCGGAGTACCTACAGGTTTTGACCCTTCATTCATGCCAAAACGTTGTAGTACTTTCTTCAAATACTCCTTTTGTGTCAGCCAAAGCTTGCCACTCTCTCTGTCTCTACTTATCTCCATGCCGAGAATCTTCTTGGCTTCCCCCAAATCCTTCTTCTCGAACTCTTTACTCAACTGAGCCTTCAACTTGTCAATTTCAACTTGGCTCTTTGCAGCTATCAGCATATCATCAACGTATAAGAGTAGATAGATGTAGGACCCTTCTTATAGTCTTCTCAAATACACACAATGGTCGTATTTGCTCCTTGTGTACTTCTGACCCAACATAAACTTGCCAAATCGTTTGTACCACTGTCTTGGTGATTGCTTCAAACCGTACAACGACTTGTCTAATTTGCAAACCCAATTTTCTTTACCAGCAACTTTGTATCCATCTAGCTGAGTCATATAGATTTCCTCCTTCAAGTCACCGTGTAAGAACGCGGTCTTCACATTAAGTTGAGCAAGCTCCAAATTCAACTGTGCTACCAAGGCCAACAGAATTCTAATGAAGGAATGCTTCACAACTGGAGAAAATACTTCATTATAGTCAATTCCTTCCTTCTGAGCATAGCCTTTAGCCACCAATCTTGCCTTGTAGCGAATATCATTCTTGTCAGGAAATCTTTCTTTCTTTGCAAATACCCATTTGCATCCAATTGCCTTCTTTCCCTTCGGTAGTTGTGTCAACTTCCATGTCTTGTTCTTCTGAAGAGATTTCATCTCCTCCTCTATAGCATCTTTCCATCTACTACTTTCAGAACTTCGAATGGCTTCTGAAAAAGTGGAAGGAACATCATCAACGACTGGAAGTGCATAGGCCACTGTTTCAATGAGACGTTCTGGTTTTCTCCTTTCTCGTCTTGGTCTACTAGTGGCAATTGACTCGAACTGTTGCGTAGGTTCTTGGGTCAGAACCTCTTCTTCATCTGCCTCTGCCTCTGTCAATGAAGAGTCACCATTGGTGCTCTTAGCTAGGATCACCATAGTAGGCTCAAACTCCACCTGCTTTGATACACACTCCACCTGCTGCGAAGTACCACTAGCTTCTTCTGGATTTACCTTAGTCAACATGGCAGATTCATCAAAGGTAACATCCCTACTGATAATAGTCTTCTTTGCCTCTAGGCACCAAAGACGGTATCCTTTCACTCCAGCATTAAGACCCATAAATAGGGCCTTCTTTGCTCATGGATCTAACTTTGATTCATTCACATGGTAGTATGCAGTGGAGCCAAACACACGTAAAGAATCATAATGTGTAGTAGGTTTTCCAGACTATACCTCCAAAGGGGTCTTGCCATCTAAGGCAGAATGTGACAACCGATTAACAAGATGTTGAGCATATGTCACAGCCTCAGCCCAAAAGCTTCTGCCTAGCCCAGCATTAGACAGCATACAACGAACTTTCTCCACCAATGTCTTGTTCATACGCTCTGACACCCCGTTCTGCTGTGGTGTTTTTCTGACTGTGAAGTGTCGCACTATGCAACAGTCTTGGCATATCTTCAAGAAAGGATCACTCGTATATTCTCCACCATTGTCTGTTCGGAGAACTTTAATCTTTCTTCATGTCTGGTTTTCAACCTGAGTTTTCCATTTATAGAAAATCCCAAGCACTTCATCCTTCTTCTTCATTGTAAACACCCACACTCTTCTGGAAAAATCATCAACAAAAGTGACAAAATAGTGTCTACCTCCAAGTGATGGAGTCTTGGCAGGTCCCCCCACATCTGAATGCACATAGTCCAAAATCCCCTTGGTATCATGGATAGGAGTGCCAAACTTCACTCTTCGTTGCTTTCCCAGAACACAATGCTCACAAAATTCCAATTTGCAAGTCTTTGTACCTTTCAGCAATCCCTGCTTGGCAAGAATCTGCAAGGATTTTTCACCAGCATGTCCCAAACGCATATGCCACAGCTTCGTTGCCTTTGCATCCTTCTTTCTTCCAGAAGTTACTGCTGCAACTGCCCCAATTACTGTACTACCTTAATAGTAATACAGATTATTTTTCCTCACACCTTTTAACATCACCAATGCTCTTGACGTTGCTTTAAGAATTCCTTCTCGGATAGTGACGACTAGGCCTTTTGATTCTAAGGCCCCCAAAGAAATGAGATTCTTCTTTAATTCTGGAACATATCGAACATCTCTCAAAATTCTGGTGGATCCATCATGATTTTTGAACTTGATTGAACCTATCTCAACTGTTTTACATGGATTGTCATTGCCCATGAAAACAACCCCGCCATTGAGCTTTTCAAGATCAAAGAACCATTCCCGAATGGGGCACATATGGTAGGTGCAACCAGAATCCAAAATCCACTCATCAACATGTGATGTTGAAGGTGAAGCAACCAAAGAAGTATCTGACTCTGCATCACTCTTGCATTCTGCAACATTTACATCTTATGGAGTCTTTCCCTTCTTTTTCAACTTCGGACAGTCTTTCTTCCAATGCCCTTTCTCATGACAAAAGGCACACTCATCTTTGGCAACTTTGCTTCTAGACTTGGATCTTCCTCTTCTTCCCTTTGACTGGCCTTGCTGTCGTCCTCTAGCTACTAAAGCTTCATCTGCTGCAGTTGCTTTGCTCTTCATTTTGTCTTGCTGTCTCAACTCCTGACTGTACAAAGCCGAACATACAGCCTCTAAGGATACATTCTCCTTCCCATGAAGTAATGTTGTCTCCAAGTGCTCGAACTCTTCGGGAAGAGAAGATAACAGCATCAAAGCCAAGTCTTCGTCTTCAAATATAACATCCAAATTGAACAGGTATGCTACTAACTTTTTAAACAAAGTGATGTGTTCATTCATCGTAGAACCTGATCAATACTCGAACCGGAACAATCTCTTCTTTATTAGAAGCTTATTCTGATCACTCTTCTTCAAGAAGGTGTCTTCCAATGCCTTTTATAGTTTGTGTGCAGAAACTTCATTTTTGAATGCATATTTCTGCTCCCTGGACAAACACGATCGAATTGTTCCGCATGCCAACTTGTTTACGTCGGCCCACTCCTTGTCGCTGATGTCGTCAGGTTTTTCTTCTTCAATAGCAACATCAAGTCCCTGCTGGAATAGCGAGTCAAGAACCTCACACTGCCACATGCCAAAATGACCGGTACCGTCAAATATCTCCACAGCAAGCTTCGAACTAGATACTGGGATCCTCGACCATCTGGATGTGGAAGCCATCTCTCCTAACCGTAGCCTGCTTTGAACCTGCTTCTGCCATTACAAAATCAAAAGATAGTATTCAACAATTTCAAATAGCCCAAAGGACGAACCTTCGGCTCCGCTACCACTTGTTGGGGAAACTCGGGTAAATTTCTCACTACAACAAACAACTAGTGAATTGAACTGATTCGATAATTTCCAGGAAAGATGGCCTAGCCTATCTCCTTAGACAGAATTATCATTCCAAGATAAATCCCCAAGAAAGACTGGAGGAACAATGGTTCACTTAAAACCCAGCCTCCTAGACAGGACTCACTTGCACAGTGTTATAATTCACAACCTATACCCGACAAAGGCGGCATAGCCGGCCAATAAATTAAACAAGGCGGCTTTGCCAGCTAACAAAGAGATAAGACGGCTTAGCCGGCCAATGTTGAATACTAAACAAATAAACAAATACGGAAAATAAAGGCGGAATAATAAAGAAAGAATACACTAAAAATTGATAACGAAGTTCGGCCAATTTTGCCTACGTCTCCGGAGCACCACTAGAAAAGGGCCTGTTTTTTTTAATAGGAGAAGAGTATTTAGTACAATTGTTAGGATACAATTATACTCTAATGTTTGGGATGATCCTAAAGGGAAGGAGAGGGGTTTCTTTTATAGCATTTTCATACACCCCTTGCCACACTTTCCACCGATGTGGGATTGCCAAAATAACAACAACTTTCAACACAAATTTCCCTTTTCGTTGATTATAGCTTAAAATATTAGATAGAAGCAGATTGAGGGTGCACAAAAAGATTAGTAGGTAGAAAAGACAACCAACAAGGCTCTAAAACGGCCTCTTGCCATTTCTTTGGCTAGCCATCGTTTCGCATTATATCATACTACTACTGCATACCAAAAGAACCCAATACTAAAAAGTCACGAAAAGGATCATTAATTATAAGAGTTCCCAGAGCATAGAAAAGAACTAATCCATATAGCTTATGACCTATTGGATAAACACCACCAAGGGAG
This sequence comes from Turnera subulata, assembly GCA_028386065.3. Lineage (NCBI taxonomy): Eukaryota > Viridiplantae > Streptophyta > Magnoliopsida > Malpighiales > Passifloraceae > Turnera > Turnera subulata. Next base: position 91,564 of record JAKUCV010000928.1, on the reverse strand, counting down.
ATGCCACTACACCACACAAGTAGTGTCTCCCATATAGTTGATTAAGCTTTTCTATTTTGGTGATTAATATCAATAAATTGATTAGCATAATTTTGACAGAAAAACAACAGATAAACATTTTGTCTAAAGCCGTGGTTACTTGTTAATAGTTTATCAATGTAACTCAATTTTGACCTTTCAAGAACTGTAAAATTAAATTACACAAATAATCAAATTTAATATCTGAAAAGGCTAAAAATTTTCAGATTTCAGGTTTGCTTTAGCTTATAAAATAGAGAAGAAAAAGAAAAAAAAACAAACGCGGATTAGTTACTTCGTTTTGGGTTGATGGCGTGTGTATGTGAGGGTCTGGTGCCGAAATAAGAAATGGGCTTCAGTCCAATGTTTGTTCCTCCAGGCAAACAAGTTTGGATGAAACAGCACCATATAACATAGTTACGTTTCACAGTCCCATTTCTAAAGTAAACAAAGAATGGCACACACCTAGATGAAGCTATTAAAGATTATGGCATCCTATATCAACACTTGGCGCCAAAAGAACTCAGGCATGCATTCCATAGCAAAATGAAACGAACATGAAACATCAAATGATCATGTTTCATTCAATAACGCATCTACCACTAGCATCGAAAAAAAACATCAAATGATCATCACATCAAGTCATTATACTCTATTATTATACCTATGAAACAAAAGAAACCCATATTTGCCCAACTGTTTCTTTAACGGGATACGTATTAGAGGAGCTGCCGATAAGTCAAGTACAGGTTCCATCGCCCAAAACCAATCAGGAACAAAACAGCACTTCATCGTATCTCAGTATATCATACCAATAAGCTAACCCAATAGTAAAAAGTCACGACAGGGGTCATTAATTATAAGAGTTATCAGAGCTGGTAAGTCTTCTTCTTAGTAATTCATCAAGTCAGGGGATAATATATGTGAGTGAAAATAGAAGATGATCTGCCAGGAGGGCATTTCCTCATCAGTACTTTACCATAACCACCGTCAGCCCACTCAGGTCCCCAACAGTTGGTCACCTCAAAATAGCGCCGCCCGTCTTTGCTTTTACCATGTCCAACAATCACTAGCGAATGCACTGTGTAAGCATCATTTTCTGCAGCTCCTTCAAATATTTCCTACAAATATAATAGATAATAAGAAAATGTGTGATATGTAAGATCAAAAACCTAACCGGATGGAAGTGTTATCAATGACCAACCTCTTTCTCTAATTTAAAAAAAGCACGAGTAGCACGAAGCACAGCGGTGACATTATGTTTCTTCACCAACTTGAGAAGCTTGTTGTCATTCGTGTTAGCCTTCCCAACATAACCCTTCATGAATATTCTTCCTGGCTAAAAGTAACAATAAGAAAGGAATTTAGTTATGTAGCATGTGCATATCTATATCATAATGCAAATACGAGAAATGCATTCTTTATGAATTCCTATCTGAAAGGAAAACTGAACATGTGTGTATGTACATTATCATGGAAAGAAGATGCATGTAAATTAGTAGTATCAACTTAGAATCAACAGAATCATTAATTACATTCATCATAGCATCTCGAGGAGCACAATTTGAAGGCATGCCATTTGCTATCGCCCATTTGAATACAGTGTCCATTTTCCTGATGCTTTTATCAAAATGACTGGGCACATTGGCTACCAGTGATCGCACTGACAGAGGGGTTTCAGGAGATCCCGATTCTTGCTCCTGATTTGAACTTTCAGACTTGTCCGCAATCAGAACGGCTGCATTATCATTGGCAAACGCACGAAAAAACAATTAATTCAATAATTCTCGAACCACATAGAATAAAAATAATCAGCAAAGAAAAAGTAGATAGCCAACAATAGAATGCAGGTGCATTCATATTTTTAGCATTCATTATAAATCTGCCACTCCCAAAAATCCACATTCTAATTTCAAATTCTCTCTAAAGAAGGAGAATAGGAATAATTTCCAATAAGAAAATGATTCGGAAAATCACACAAGGATGGTAATGCAATCTGACACTGCCATTATACCGAGAAGCAGGTTCAGCTTTATAACTCTAAAATCGATCACTCAATCATCTTAAAGCAACAAATATGGCTCAAATAAAAGATGAAAGTGAAATACAATAAGTCAAAAAAGAAAAACGAACAAAAGGAAGAATATAATTTAACATACATGGTCAAAAGTAGAATCAAATACAGAGCATTCATACTGCTGGCAGATGGCAAAGATTCAAAATTTCCCAATCCAACAAGTCATGATCTACACCATATAGATTTCCAGCATGGAAATTACAACCAGAGTTTCAAATACAAGATGACTTAAGGAGATGGCGAGACAGAAAAAAAAAAAGAGATATTCTCCAAAAGACACCATGGAAAAATATATTTTTTTTTTTGAGAATCAAATCAAACATTTGTATTAATACTGAATTAGGGAGGTCCCTAACAATACAGAGCATTTTCACACCATGGAAAAACATTATTCAACCATCTAGAAAAAAAATTGGGTTATGATAAGCTGCAAGCTGCAACAACGTCCACCCACAAAAAAGTTGAAAGATACTGCCTTCAATAGTTAATATATAGTTTTGCCTTCAATGCTTTGAATAGGAGTAACGATGATAGAAAACTTGGAATAATCAAACACTGAGTGAAAAAAAAGAAAAAAGAAAAAACAGAAGCAAACAACACACAAAAGACAAATTAAGAACATAAAAGCAGGGATTGTATAAATTACTACTAGTATTAGTATAACATAAATAGCATATGATCCGGCTTACCCTTCTTTCCATGTTTTGTCCTGCAAAATTGCAAATGTAAGTCCCCTTTAACAGTTTCGCGAAGCTCAGTTTGGTATACAACTTCTTCTCCAGAGGACAGATCTCTAGCCACAAAGGTCACGTAGACCGTAAAGTGTGAGCTTATCTTCAGATTCGCACTCAGCACTCGCAAAAACTCCAGCTTTCTTACTCCCTGTTGTATTACCACATTTATTATTTACTTCCAATAACAAAAAGTAACAGTCTTTAAAAAAAATAACAGAGAGAAACAGAACAGACCTCATTATGATTATTTAATACATTACTTTACATGATTATCTAACAAGCTAATGCTATCCTCCATTATTAGTAGTAATAAAAAAGGAAAAAAAATAATGACATATAATATACATATATATACCAGTTTCCTGTTGATCCCATTCACAGCTCGGATGGTGAACTGCGTCACCTCACGGGCGGTGTTAGTGTGTTTATCCAAATCAACGGTTGCAAAGCCCCCGATATCGAACTCATCCGGAACCACCGTACAATCGAATCCCTAGAAAAAACAAAAACAGTTTTTATACCTCAAGAACACGAGAGAAATAGGAGAAATTTAATAAAGAGAAATCATGCCTCTGATTCCTGGAGCTCCTTCCTGAACTGGCGAGCTATATCTCTCTGCTCCACGCTGTCGTAGTCATCGTCGCTGTTGAGATCGACGGTAGACATCGCCGGCCGGCCGCCCAAGCTGATCTCCTCTGGTTTTCAAGCAGAAACTTTGAAATGTGCAGAATGCAAACCCTAGATTTGGAATTCTAGAATGATCTAGGAGTAGTGAGGTGGTAGCATTTTTAACTCCGGAGCAGTACTGCTTGTTTTACTTTTTACTTTTACGCTTTTCGTCATAGCATTACTTTTACCTCCCAGTAAGAATAAGTTTAACACGCTTTGTCCTTTTGTCTTCTGCACTAGCTGTTGATTTTGCCTAATAATGCTGTATCTGTTTCTTAAAAGCAAGAATTAAGTCGGTTAATAACAATTTCCCGCCAAAGTAAATGATGAGTTGTTGTTAGCATCAAAAAAAAAAAATGATGAGTTGTTGTTGGATATGGAAAATTACTTGCCCATCCCAACTTACTAGTCTCTCTTGATACGATAAAAGTCGGCTCGGTAGTGGACTGTTTAATTAATATAATCTTAAAATTAATTTTGCAGGACTAGCTATATATAATTATTGTAGCTTCCTAATCCCAATTATACTGGAAGAAAAAGAAATCAACCAGATGGGGGTACGGTGAGAAATAGCAATGAAACAAAAAAGAAATTCCCATCCATCCATGAATAGTTAACGAGTTGATTTAGGCCGTGCCGTGGACTCATTATTATTGCATTTGCAAAACCAATATGTAACATCAATTTATCGTGACTTCAAGTTCAAAATCCTAGTAACGTGAATGAAGCATCAAAAAAATATATCGTCGCTTCATCATACTAAATGTTTCACATTGCCATAGAATGGTGGCTACAAGTTGATATATATAGCGCATGAAGAAGTCGAGAACACGTTCCATGGCGCAAAACCAATACGTAACACCAAACCCAGCACTTCATCGTTTCGCATTATATCATACGTACTTCTACATACCAAAAGGACACAATACTAAAAAGTCACGAAAAGGGTCATTAATTATAAGAGTTCCCAGAGCTGGTTTGTCTTCTTCAGTTCTTCTACTTAGTAATTCAACGGAAGGAAATCACGGGATAATAGATGTGGGTGAAAATAGAAGATCTTCCAGGAGGCAGGCTGACCTTCCTCATCACACGGCCGCAACCATCATCAGCCCACTCTTTTCCCCAATTGCTGGCCACTAAAAAATAGTGCCGACCATCGTCACTAGAACCATATCCAACCACCGTAAGCGAATGCACAGTGTAAGCCTCATTTTCTGCAGCTCCTTCAAATATTTCCTACAAACATATGTAATATAGATCATTAAGAAAATGTACTATACATGCAACACCAAAACGTACCCAAAGTGTTATCAATGACCAACCTGTTTCTTTAACTTAAAAAATGCACGAGTTGCACGAAGCACACCAATGACTGGATGTTTGACCAGCAACCGGATAAGCTTTGTCTCATCCATGTTTGCCTCCCCAACATAACTCTTTAAGTATATCCTTCCGGGCTAAAAAGAACAATAAGAAGGAAGTTAGATATGTAGCATGTTTATTTTACATCATAATGCAAATACGAGAACATCAACATGTATTCTTTATGTATTCATATGCAAAAGGAAAAGTAGATGCATATTACATGCCTAAGTAGACTATCATGTAAGAAAAATGCATGTATATCATCGCTTAGAACAAAGAGAATCATTACATTCATCATGGCATCTCGTGGAACATGATTCGAAGGTAAGCCATTTGCTGCCATCCATTTGAATGCAATGTCTAGCTTTCTGATGCTTTTATCAAAATGACTCGGCACATTGGTTATGAGTGATCGCATTGACAGAGGGATTTCATCCGAAGCTCCTGATGCTTGCTGCTGATTTGAACTATCAGACTCATCCGCGATCAGAACGGCTGAGCATTAATTATCATTGGCAATTATGCACAAAGAAACAATTAATCCAATAAATCTAGTAACACATGCATTAAAATAATCAGCAAAGAAAATGTAAATTACAAACAATAGAGTAAAGCTGCATTTTTTGCATCATTCGAAATCTATCCACCTCTCCCAAAAATGCACATTCTATTTTCAAAATTCTCTCTAAAAAAGGAAAAACAAAAGAGCCTGGAGAGAGGAAGCTAATTAATTAACGTGGTATAATCCCTAGTAACGGACGATGGATGCCAGAAGAGAATGAAATTAAAGCCTACTCTGTCTCATTTGTATGCCACACAAGTACAATGGAAATGTTAAAAGTAAAACTATCTCGATTTTGCATTGAATCATACAATCACAGAGGAATGCTAATGCAATCTAACCCTGCAGCTGTACAGACAAGCAGGTTCATCTTCAATACTCTACATAACTTAATCCTCTTCAACTTGAAAATACGATTCACTCAATCATCTTAAAGCAACAAGTATGGCTAAAATTAAAGAAGAAAGTGAAATACAATAAGCCATAAACAACCAAACTAACAAAATCAGGAAGATATTCCTCAAAAAAAAATAAAACAAAACTAAGAAGATATAATGCACCATATATATGGTCAAAGAAGAGTCAAAATATAGAGCATTTGCTAGCAGATGGCAAAGATTTAAATTTACCCAGATAGATTTCCAGCATGGAACAACCAGATTTTCAAATACAAGATGACCTAAGGAGAGAACGAGATAAAGAAATATTCTCCACAGTCCCAGGCAGAAACATTATTCCATCGATTATAAATTTAGAAAAAGGAAATTTAGATTATGATAAGCTGTAACAGAGTCAACTCACCAAAAAAACCTCGAATAGCGTTATACCGTTTCTGCCCTTCATAACAATCGAAGCAACAACACAAAAGACAAAGAGCATAAAACCGAGACTGTATTTACTACCAAAATCACCATGGTTTTGTGGTTGCGTCGAAAAGGACTGTATTTACTAATGCAAACATATAGAAAGCAGTAAAATTGGAGAGAAGAAAACCGAGGTTAGTAAAGCAAAGCATCTTAATTGTCGTAGTCTTAATTACCAGACTTATCATGCTTTGGCCTGAAAATTTGCACATGCAACTCCCCTGCTAAAGTTTCATAAAACTTAGTTTGGAACACAACTTCTCCTCCAGAAGACATATCTTTAGCCACCAGCGTCACGTAGAGGGTAAAGTATGGGCTTAGCTTCAAATTCGCACTCAGCACCCGCAAAAACTCCAGCTTCCTATCTCCCTGTTCACAAATTATTATTTATTCAAAAAAAAAATGTTAAAAATTTGGGAGAGAGAAATATGCAATAGACTTCTTGGTGCGATTATTTAATACATTACTTTAAAGGATCATCTAACCCTGTATCCTCCATTAATTTCTCATGTCATTTTCGACAAAAAAAAAAAGAGAGGATAATTTATCATGTCATAGGCAAAAAAAAACTAATATAAAGGGGGGAAAAAAATGGAGAAGACATATACGGGTTTGTCGTTGATCTTCTTCACAGCACGGATGGTGAACTCCTCCACTTCTTTGGCGGTGTTACTGTGCTTCTCCAGATCAACGACTGCAAAACCGCCGATATCGAACTCGTCGGGAACCACCGTACAATCGAATCCCTAAAAAGAAAAAAAAAAAAGAGGGGGTTTCACACGGGATCACGATAAAAACACGAGAAATGGAGAAATTTATCAAAGAGAAATCACCTCTGATTCCTGGAGCTCCTTCCTGAACTGGCGAGCAATGTCCCTCTGCTCCACGCTATCGTAGTCATCGTCGCTGTTGAGATCGGCGGCAGACATCGCTCCCCAAAGCTCTCCTCTGGTTTTCAAGCAGAAACTGTGAAAGGGAATACCAATGAGTAGAAACCAAACCCTAGATTTTGGGATTCTGGAATGATCTAGTACTGACTACTGAGGTGGTAGCATTGTTTTAACTCCTGGAGGAGTACTGCTTGTTTTACTTTTTACTCTTTTTACTTTTACGTTTCCTCATCGGTTTACCTTTACTTCCTGGTAAAAATGAGTTTCCACCATTTGTCCTTCTGTCTTCTTCTGCACTAGTTGATTGATTAACTCTATAGTGCTGTGTCTATTTCTTCAGAGCTAGAATTAAGCCCGGTTAATAGATATGTTACGGGCAAAAAGATAAATTAAGTCGGTTAACAACAATTTCCCGCCAAATTAAATGACGTGGAGGGTTGTTGGATATGGAAAAATCACACTTGTCCACCACCCCACCTTACTTGTCTTGATACGATAAAAGCTGACTCGAAAGTAGTGGACTGTTTTATTAATCTAATCCTTAATTAGCGATTAGCCTTTACTTGTACCGCATAGAAAAACTAGTGAGAGATCCAATTTTGGATTCATGTGGGCTTTTAGAGCCCATCCTGAATTCCGGATACCAAGTGGAAAAGAAAAAAACAAAAAAAAAAAATTTGCCGCAGCTCGTTCAAATATAGTTCATAAGATGTAAATTTTGCATCAATTAATTCCATCATCTGGTTGAATCGGATTGTTACCACGAAACGGACCACCATTTTCTTCAATTTGACTAGCAACTTGATTGAGGAGTCATACAAAGCACGGCACTGACCGACCCGTCGACCAAAGAAATTGGTAAAACATCTGTTTCGCTATCTATGTACCATGTTTACCTTAAACGGCCCAGAACAAATCCGTTCGTTGCGTCGGAAGTCTTTAACGTTGAATTCAATAGTGCAGTGCTATTGAATACAACAACAAACGTAAATTGAGAGGTAGAGCAATGTAATCCTAAATCCTGTTTTCCTAGACTTGGGCTACTTTTCCCAACCCAACATTACAATAATTTCAATCATATCCTTAAAGCAACAAATCATGGCTCGAATGAATTTATAGGTGCGATGGCAAGGAAAATATATAACTGCATGGTGAAGAGAATGATTGAGGGAAAATGGGACAGAGTTATGCCAAAAGATAGCATTCAGAATAAATTAGAAAGTGTGCTTACTTAAGGTGGGCTTAAGAAAATAATATGTTCTTGTCAGTACTGTTTATCTCAAAGAAGAAGAAATCAGTGCAAATTATTACTGCTATTATTTTTCAGTGAACTAGCACCTAATCTCCTGTTCATCCGCTATCCCTTTGAGACTCCTTGATCATATATATATATATATATATATATATATATATATATATATATATATATATATATATATATATTGTGTTATTCAATAAAATAACTAATTAACCAGCAAATGATCAGTAAATGAAAGAACTTTTGATTCATAGTATTTGTTCATTGCATGGCTGAATATAAAAATTCCACCAGATAAATTGACATTATTTGATTCTCACTAAAATAGAAAGAAATAAAAAAACATTTCAAGATGTTGATCAGATAACTTCTATCTTCCTCCCAAACGTTGCAGTACTGTCGACTAATTAATTAGTGCCTTTATACCAGTAAACACCTTGGTTCTTGTCATCGTGGTCCGGCTCAGCGTAGATGCACTCTTTTGCCGCCCTGTATAAAGCCTTGTGGATTGGAGTAGTATCGATCTGGTAATAGGCACCCAAGACAGGCTTGATTGCTTCGGTGGCCTCAAGTGCATGATAGTGTGGGATTGTGGAGATGAGATGGTGACAGATGTGGGTATTTGTAACATTGTGTAAGACCTTATTCATCCACCCGAAGTCCAAATCAATGGTGGACAAAGCTCCCCTAAACCATTCCCATTCAGAGTTGTCATAGTGAGGCAGTGTAGGATTGGTGTGGTGCAGGAACGTGATGATGATGAACAAGGCATGCACAACAAGTAGTGGTGCGAGGTAGGTGCAGAATAACCAAGTAAACCCTTGTGCCTTGGCTATGCTGTAGAACGCGTAAATGGTGCTAAAATAGCCAATATCAGAGATGACAACCTGAACCCTCTCACGGTCGGTGAAGATGGGGCTGTATGGGTCAAAGTGATTGGCAAATCGGTCGTGTTTCTGGCTTGAAGCATTGAAGAGGAGGTATAAAGGGAAGGCTAGGAAGAGCATGGACACAACACGGATGACTCTACCTGCAGGGTTGTTGAGGTACTTGGAGTACCAGGGGATTGAGTCCTTGAGTCTTGGAAGGTAGACTTCATCATGGGACAAGGAGCCAGTGTTGGAGTGATGCCTGCGGTGGCTATATTTCCATGCAAAGTAAGGGGTCAGGAGGGCAGAGTGAAGGATTAGGCCTACAAAGTTGTCAACCCACTGGTAGTCACTGAAGGAATGGTGTCCACATTCATGACCAATCACCCAGATACCAGTCATGAATGCTCCCTGGATGAACCAGTACATGGGCCATGCAATGTATGCGAGAGGGGTAGGGAGGAGGGGGATGAAGGTTTTGGCTATGTAGAAAAGAGTATAGCAGACTGAGAGATCGTAAGCAAGGTAAGAGAAGGAGCGGACAAGGGAGCGGTTGAAGCAATGGGCAGGAATGGCCTTCTTGAGTGTGGCAAGAGTGAATGGAGGTTTATCACTAGGCACTCTCTTTGGGTAGCTTTCCTTCTTCAGCTCAGATTTTGGGTCGGAGGAAATCCTCTGGTAGGCTCCCATATTGTTGGTTCTTGGTTGTGAATTCAATCTAACTCTTGAATTCACTTTGTTGTTGTGGGTTTGGTTTGGTTGGTGTTGTTTGAGGGAGATAAGGCCTCTATTTAAAGGCTGTGAGGGTCGCAACTCGCAAGTGACCAGAGCGAAGCCGCCCAGCGCCTCCCATTTTCTAGTCAAAAGTTTATGCAGGGGAACAACGGTCAAACAGGTACTTAAGTCAATAAGTTTGTACTATATTAAAAGTTTGAGCCAAAAAAACACAGGCGATGGTGACGATAATAGAAAACAAAGAAAGATTAAAGTATTATGGGAAGGAAGGATCACTGGCTATTTCATACTATTTGCTTGTCAGTCCGATCATTGTTTTGTCCTTCGACAAAAAAAAATCATTGTTTTGTCCTAATTATAACTATATAATGTTCAAATCTAAAAAAACTATACAATGTTTTTGTTCACATAACTATACTCTATTTACAAAAAGGAAAAAATAATATTTTTTTTCGTGCAAAAAAAAAAAGCTTGGGATGGATACGATGAGTCTCATTGCTAACTTCTATTTCTCACCTTATCAATCCAAGGAAAGGAGAAAATATCGGATTCAGGTGTTTATTGGGTCTAGGATAAGTGAAGGGAAAGTGTTTACTGGAATTGCATATGATCGATGAGCCTATTGTTGGGAAAGCTAGGGTAATTTCCCCACTAAACAACTAGTGAATTGAACTGATTCGATAATTCCCAGGAAAGATGGCCTAGCCAATCTCCTTAGACAGAATTATCATTCCAAGATAAATCCCCAGGAAAGATTGGAGGAACAGAGGTTCACTTAAAATCCAATCTCCTAGACATGACTTACTTGCACAGTGTATTAATTCACAACCTAAACCCGAACAAAGGCGGCTTAGCCGGCCAACAAAAGAGACAAAGGCGGCTTAGCCGGCCAAATATTGAATACTAAATAAATGCGGAAATTAAAGGCGGAATATTAAAAAGAGAACTCAAAACTTGATAACGGAGTTCGGCCAAAATTTTGCCTACGTCTCCGGAGCACCTTTATAGAATAGGCTTGCTCAATTTTTACTAAGAGAAGAGAAGTATTTAGTACAATTGTATGGAAACAATTATACTCTAATTTTTTTTTTGGGATGACTTACTAAGGCAAGGGGGAGTTCTATTTATAGCAAAACAAAACCCCCCCAAGCTCAATCTCCACGATGTGGGATTAAAAAATAGCAACACTATTCCAACAAATCTCCACCTTGTTGCTATTCAAATCCCACCAAGTACTAATCTTCTTAACCAAACAAAGAACAGCCTTCATAGTGCTTCCAACTTGTGCCAGCTGACACCAACTCAAAAGTGCAGGATATTGACCAAGTCTAAACAATGTTCAAACTTGGTCCTAGTCACCACCTTGGTCATCATAGCTGCAGGATTCTCCGAAGTCAAAACTTTTTGGAGAAGTATCTCTTCTTCTTCGAGAATCTCCCTCACAAAATGATAACGAACATCAATGTGCTTTGTCCGTGCATGAAAGACTTGATTCTTCGCTAAATGAATAGCACTCTGACTGTCAGAATATACCACAAGTTGTTTCTGACCAACTCCCAAGTCTTTTAGCAACCCATGAAGCCAAATTGCCTCCTTCACAGCTTCTGTAATAGCCATATACTCTGCCTCCATTGTAGACAAAGCCACCGTTGACTGTAAAGTGGACTTCCAACTAACAGGGGCTTTTGCTAAAGTGAACAAATAGCCCGTCGTCGATCTTCGCTTATCCAAATCTCCAGCATAGTCAGAATCACAATACCCAACAACTCCTTAACCGAGTGATTCATCCCGCTCAAATATTAAGCCAACATCTACGGTATCTTTGATATACCGAAGAATCCATTTCACAGCTTGCCAATGACCTCTGCCAGGATTAGGGGTGAGCAAGATGACCGAACTGACCAAAATACCCGTTGTCCAGACCGAAATATGCACAATTTGGACACTGTCCAGACCAAATTACAAATTTCGGTTTGGACAGGAAATGACCAAATAATATTTCAGTCCGGGCTGGGCAGGCTGGGGAAAGTTTGGACTGACCGAAAACCCAATCGGTCTTTTGTCCTTTTGTATAACATATCACAATTCCCCCAAGTTCCAACCCAATCCAACCGATTATTTGATGTTCCCAACATCCCAAACCAACTAAATTGCCTTTTTTTCCAACCGATTATTCTCTGGACATGTATTGCTTCAATATGGATTTCAGCTTGATTTTTTTTTTTCCTCTTTTGGCTTCCAGCGACTTCTTCTTTACCTATGTGCTATTTGGGCTGTTCGGACTGAAGGGTGTCCAGACCGAAATAATTCGATTAATTCGGTTTTTGGTCAAATTGGGTTTGGACATTGGGCCGGACACCCTGAGCACAATTTGGTCTGTCCAAAGACCAGACCAAAATATACTTTCCAGACCAAACTGACCGAATACTCTCCCCTTGTAACGCCCCAAATTTCTGGTATTTAATTTCTACGGAATTTTCGTAATTTTTGAATTTAATTTCCAATTTTACCCTCGAAGAGTTTTCGGGTATTTTTAGTCAAGAAAATTATTATTACTATTAATTTATTTTCCTTGGAATGTTTTATTACTTTTGCAATTAATCCTTAGTCGGTTTCTTCGGGATTAATTGGAGTCCCGAGGCGAAATACGAAGTTTCTTGTAGTTTTGGGATTCAAAGAATAAGAAAAGAAATAAGTAAAACCTAACAAAAACCCCTTGCGTTGACCAGGAGAAGAGTTGACCGCGCCTTGGACCCAAAACGACGTCGTTTTGGTCAAGGCCGGCAACCCTAACTCCCCCTTTCCTTCTTTCTTTCCCTCTGCCTTGCTTCCTTTTCTTTTATCTCTTTTCTTGCCGCCACACACTCTTCCCCTCTCCCCACGATTTTGTTCCCGGAGTCCTCGCCCACAGGTTCTACGAACGGCTACTCTCTGAATCTTTTCCTCTCTTAATCCTTCTCCTTTTCTTTTATTTTTCTCTACATCTCTGTCTCCCTTCGTCATCATCACTCTTCCGCCTTGCCGCCGCCACTGGTTTGAATCGCCGCCTATACAGACGTCGCCACCCACTTGGGGCTCGGGGTGGCAGGTTGCGACACGGGAATCACGAGGACGAAGCTCGAGGGTGCGCCGCCGTCGCCTGGTGCGATTGTTGTTGGTGTTGTCGTCGGTGGTAGGATTGGCTGGGGGTGCGAGTGTTGTCCGTTGGTGACGGGTCAGCTCTGTTGCCGATGCAAGGTTGGTGACGGGCTCTGGTCGGTAGTGAGGCTGTAGGCTCAGGACTGGCTCGTCTTCATTCTTTGGGCTCTCTGCTGAGCTGTTGTCTTGATGGATGTTGTCGACCGAGGAGAGTGGTTGGTGGTGGTCGTTTGAGTGGTCGGGGCCAATTGTGGCGGTGTTTTTCTCCTCGGGTAGGATCCATAGAGTTCACTGCATACATGCTACTATATGTTTTGTCTTCCGCTGCATACTCGTTTTCTTGTATTATTTATTATTTGATTAAATGTTGATCATGATGTTGATAACGTATCCCGGGTAGAAGGGCATTTCGATCGCTTCTTATGTTGTAATTAATTTAATGAGTTACTTGGGATACGGGTGTTTAGTTGATGATTTTTCGTGTCCCGGGAATGATAAGGGAAATTCGGTCAATCTATAATTAATTTATATCTTATATTAATAAATTGGGACACGGGCGTTTCACCCCTAGCCAGGATCATGCATGTATCTGCTCACAACACTAACAGCTTGTGAAATATCTGGTCTTGTACACACCATCGTATACATCAAGCTTCCAACCGCATTGGCATATGGGATCTTCGCCATGTACTCTCATTCTTCTTCTGTCTGTGGAGATAACTGGCTGCTAAGTTTCAAATGAGAGGCAAGTGGAGTACCTACAGGTTTTGATTCCTCATTCATACCAAAACGTTGTAGTACTTTCTTTAAATACTGCTTCTGTGTCAGCCAAAGCTTGCCTCTCTCTCTGTCCCTGCTTATCTCCATCCCGAGAATCTTTTTGGCTTCTCCCAAATCCTTCATCTCAAACTCTTTACTCAACTGAGCCTTTAGCTTGTCAATTTCAACTTGGCTCTTTGCAGCTATCAGCATGTCATCAACATATAAGAGTAGGTAGATGTATGGCCCATCTTGAAGTCTGCTCAAATACACACAATGCTCGTATTTACTCCTTGTGTACTTCTGACCCAACATAAACTTATAAAATCGTTTGTACCACTGCCTTGGTGATTGCTTCAATCCGTACAACGACTTGTCTAGTTTGCACACCCAATTCTCTTTACCAGCAGCTTTGTATCCATCTGGTTGAGCCATATAGATTTCCTCTTTCAAGTCACCGTGTAAGAACGCGGTCTTCACATCAAGTTGAGCTAGCTCCAAATTCAACTGTGCTACCAAGGCCAACAGAATTCTAATGGAGGAATGCTCCACAACTGGAGAAAATGCTTCATTATAGTCAATTCCTTCCTTCTGAGCGTAGCCTTTAGCCACCAATCTTGCCTTGTAGCGAATATCATTCTTGTCAGGAAATCTTTCTTTCTTTGCAAATACCCATTTGCATCCAATTGCCTTCTTTCCCTTCGGTAGTTGTGTCAACTTCCATGTCTTGTTCTTCTGAAGAGATTTCATCTCCTCCTCCATAGCATCTTTCCATCTACTACTTTCAGAACTTCGAATGGCTTCTGAAAAAGTGGAAGGAACATCATCAATGACTGGAAGTGCATAGGCCACCATTTCAATAAGATGTTTTGGTTTTCGACTTTCTCGTCTTGTTCTTCGAACGGAAATTGACTTCATCTGCTGTGAAGGTTCTTGGGTTGAAACCTCTTCTTCATTAGACTCTTCTTCTATCAATTGAGAGTCACTATTTGTGTTTCTAGCTGGGATCACCATGGTCTGCTCAAGCTCCACCTGCTTTGGAACACACTCCACCTACTGTGAAGTATCATCAGCTTCTTGATTCACCTTAGTCAACATGGCAGATTCATCAAAGGTAACATCTTTGTTGATAACTGTCTTCTTTGCTTCTAGACACCAAAGACGGTATCCCTTTACTCCAACATTTAGACCCATAAACAGAGCCTTCTTTGCCCGTGGATCCAAATTTGATTCATTCACAAGATATTATGCGATAGAACCAAACACATGCAAAGAATCATAATCCGTAGCAGGTTTCCCAGACCAAACTTCCAAAAGGGTCTTGCCATCTAAAGCAGATGATGGCAACCGATTAACAAGATGTTGAGCATATGTCACAGCCTCAGCCCAAAAATTTCTGCCTAGCCCAGCATTAGACAGCTTACAACGAACTTTCTCCACCAATGTCTTGTTCATACGCTCTAACACTCCATTTTGCTGTGGTGTTTTCCTAACTGTGAAGTGCCGAACAATGCCACAATCTTGGCATATCGTTAGGAAAGGATCACTCGTATATTCTCCACCATTGTCTGTTCGGAGAACTTTAATCTTCCTCCCTGTCTGGTTTTTAACTTGAGCTTTCCACTTAAGGAAAATTCCAAGCACCTCATCCTTCTTCTTCATCATAAACACCCACACTCTTCTGGAAAAATCATCAACAAAGGTGACAAAATAGTGCCTACCTCCAAGAGATAGAGTCTTGGAAGGTCCCCACATATTTGAATGCACATAGTCTAAAATCCCCTTGGTATTATGGATAGCAGTGCCAAACTTCACTCTTCGTTGCTTTCCCAAAACACAATGCTCACAAAACTCCAATTTGCAAGTCTTTGTACCTTTCAACAATCCCTGCTTTGCAAGAACCTGCAAGGATTTTTCACCAGCATGTCCCAAACGCATATGCCACAGCTTTGTTGCCTCTGCATCCTTCTTACTTCCAGAAGTTGCTGCTGCTACTGCCCCAATCACTGTACTACCTTGGTAGTAATACAGATTGTTCTTCCTCACTCCTTTTAACATCACCAAAGCTCCTGATGTTGCTTTAAGAATTCCATCTCTGATAGTGACAACTAGGCCTTTTGATTCTAAAGCCCCCAAAGAGATGAGATTCTTCTTCAACTCTGGAACATATCGAACATCTCTCAAAATTCTGGTGGATCCATCATGATTCCTCAGCTTGATTGAACCTATCCCGGCTGTTTTACATGGATTGTCATTGCCCATATAAACAACCCCGCCATTGAGCTCTTCAAACTCAAAGAACCATTCTCGGATGGGACACATATGGTAGGTGCAACCTGAATCCAAAATCCACTCATCTACTTGTGATGTTGAGGGTGAACCAACCAAAGAGACTTCTGACTCCGCATCACTCTTGCATTCTGCAACATTAGCATCTTCTGGAGTCTTTCCTCTCTTCTTCAACTTCGGACAATCTTTCTTCCAATGCCCTTTCTCATGACAAAAGGCACATTCATCTTTGGCAACTCTGCTTTTGGACTTGGATCTTCCTCTTCTCCCATTCGTCTGGCTTTGCTGTCGTCCTCTAGCCATTAAAGCTTCATCTACTGCAGTTGCTTTGCTCTTCATCTTATCCTGCTTTCTCATCTCATGACTGTACAAAGCCGAACATACAGCCTCTAAGGACACATTCTGCTTCCCATGAAGTAATGTTGTCTCCAAGTGCTCGAACTCATCGGGAAGAGATGATAACAGCATCAAAGCCAAGTCTTCATCTTCAAATACAACATCCAAATTGAACAGGTCTGCTACTAACTTCTTGAACAAGATGATGTGCTCATTCATGGTAGCACCTGATCGATACTCGAACCGGAACAATCTCTTCTTCATCACAAGCTTGTTTTGACCACTCTTTTTCAAGAATGTGTCTTCCAATGCTTTCCACAATTTGTATGCCGAAACTTCATTTTTGAAAGCATACTTCTGCTCCTTCGACAAGCACGGTCGAATTGTTCCGCATGCCAACTTGTTTACGTCGGCCCACTCCATGTCACTGACATCTTCTGGTTTCTCTTCTTCTATTGCAACATCAAGGCCTTGCTGGAATAGTGAGTCGAGGACCTCACACTGCCACATGCCGAAATGGCCGGTGCCATCAATTATCTCCACAGCAAGCTTCATACTGGACACTGAAGTCCTAGACCATCTTGGTGTGGAGGCCGATGTGGAAGACAATTCTCCAGACTGCTTACTTGATGTAGCCCTTTCTTCCGCCATTACAAAATTCAAAGGTTAGTATTCAATATTTCAAATTGCCCAAAGGACGAACCTTCGGCTCCGCTACCACTTGTTGGGAAAACTCGGGTAATTTCCCCACTAAACAACTAGTGAATTGAACTGATTCGATAATTCCCAGGAAAGATGGCCTAGCCAATCTCCTTAGACAGAATTATCATTCCAAGATAAATCCCCAGGAAAGATTGGAGGAACAGAGGTTCACTTAAAACCCAATCTCCTAGACAGGACTTACTTGCACAGTGTATTAATTCACAACCTAAACCCGAACAAAAGCGGCTTAGCCGGCCAACAAAAGAGACAAAGGCGGCTTAGCCGGCCAAATATTGAATATTAAATAAATGCGGAAATTAAAGGCGGAATATTAAAAAGAGAACTCAAAACTTGATAACGGAGTTCGGCCAAAATTTTGCCTACGTCTCCGGAGCACCTTTATAGAATAGGCTTGCTCAATTTTTACTAAGAGGAGAGGAGTATTTAGTACAATTGTATGGAAACAATTATACTCTAATTTTTTTTTTGGGATGACTTAGTAAGGCAAGAGGGAGTTCTATTTATAGCAAAACAAAACCCCCCAAGCTCAATCTCCATGATGTGGGATTCAAAAATAGCAACACTATTCCAACACCGATGACACCATAGTTTGGTTACTAGTCAATGTTTAAGTGCTATAAAACACAGTATACATCTCTATTTCATTATAAAAAGATTCCAATAATGCATTGAATAATACTAAAGGAAAAATAATTAGCCCACCAAAAGTTATCCTATTAGTACGTACCAATTCTATATAGCTGAGTATCACGTGACCATATCAACTAACTACATGTTTTACAGGTGTTTTGTCTCATTATTAGAATTTAATACTCCGCAGTGACAGCCACGACTAACAAAAGATACTAATCAGACTAATGTTGCAGACAAAAAAGACTGAAGGAAAAAAAAAACAGAGTATCCAATTATCTATCTCTTAGTGGCGTGCTTCAATTTTGATTACGAAAGCAATCACAGTGCTTCTCTTCTTCCCCCTTGTGTCCATATTTCTTAATATGAAGTCATTAATTTATTCTTGGAACGACAACGCTCACATGCACAAATAAGGACTAAAGTTTCCCTTCTTAGTCTCTTTAAACTATAGTCAAAACATTTTTCTATCAATGGCGTGCGCCAACCAGTGCACTATTTTTTCTACATTTTTGTCGATATTTATCCCTCGAGTAATGTGGAAAATTATATTCTAAAACATCGATGAAGTTTCGTTGCCTTGTATACCCCGCGCCATGATTTTGTGGCCACTACTTGCCAGCCAGCTTCCCACTTGCATCCCTCTACTTAGAAGTGAAAAGAAAAACAATCAAGGGATTATATGTACCCGCAGCTTGAGGGAGAGAACAAGTGATCATGGGAAAGACAAAAAGGTCACAAGTGATCTCTACCATGAAATCAAGAAAACAGGACCACATTCGCATCCACAATCAATATGCAAACATCAAAGCACATCACTTTTCATCTTCTAGTCCTGAACAGGATCACTTGATCATTCTTTTTTTTTTTTTTGGTCTGAAAGTGTGATATGCATTACTTGTATATATATAAAATACAAATCAGGGCTTAGAAAACTTAACCCTGTCCTCCACGATCCTCATATAAGAGGTTTTGAAGTACAAATGGTGGAGAATAAAAAATGACAGGACCAGGGCCAACAAAAGAAGAAGAGGATGCTAGAATTGCCAATTGTCTAGCTGCAGTATTGGCTTCTTCTTGTATACAAGAAATAGAAAGGTTCCTATTTGATTCCAACAGAGAAGCAATGTTACGAGTGGTGCTATCCCAATCCGTTTCCTGTTGTCTATCTTCCGTGAGCCACTGTATAGTCGCATGGGAGGTAGATTCGATTAGAATGGGCTGAGAATCCATGTTTGTTGTCAATTGTAGTGCTTGCAATATAGCTACTCTTTCTGCCTTGAAGGGCATGCAACAGCCTAGATTATTAAGGAAGCCAACTATCCATTCTCCTCTGTAGTTCCTCATGACACCACTCACAAAAGTTGTGGAGGTAGCCACACACAAAAAGGTCGCTACATTGCACTTCAAAGTCCCTTGTTCCGGAGGTTCCCACATGCACCCCTTGGTTCCTAACCGTGAACTCCCATTGTTCCTAGATTTATGCTTGGTGATGGCCTGCTCAAAACCTCTAGCTGTTGCTTGGATCACATCAGCAGGGTTGGGTACCAAGGTATCCTCTTCCTCAAAAACAAATTGATTTCTCCAATGCCATAATTTCCAGCAAGTCACAGCAAATAGCATAGACCATCTGACATGGTGAACACTATTATTAGAAGGACGCAGATTTGTTAAGATCCAATTTTCCAAATCTAGGTTGAAGAAATCCGAAGGAATGCCATGTCCCAGGACAGCAAGCCAAATGTCCTTTGTGAACTGGCAGTCGCGGACTGCATGTAATGATGTTTCTACCTCACATTCGCACCTTGGACAGGTCGGATCGCAGATCATATGGCAAAGGCGTCTCATGTTATTAGTGAGGAGCCTGTCGTGTCCAAGAAGCCACATGAAGGAGCTGATTCTAAGAGGCCCTTGCCATTTCCAGATCCTATTCCATAATAAATTAACCTCTCCCCAATTGTTAGCCTCCATTGCTTCATATGCAGTCCTCACAGAGAATTGTCCTTTAGGCTCCATCCACCACACAACTTGGTCATGGTTTGGATTGAAATATGGAGGAGAGAGAGTCTTCAACCTATCAATAATACCCCTGGTAGCGAATGGTACAATATTACTCCACAACCACTCTCCATTGTCATCCACCATATCTCTAACACAAGCTCCACGACGACTGCTAGGAATAATGTTAGAGGCTTCCTCTATTAGACGTATATCTTGGTTTATCCATTTAGAACTCCAAAAATTAGCCGACCTGCCATTATTGACTTTCCACCCAAAGTGACGAAAAGTAGGCCAAATGTGGCACATTGCTCTCCATACACTAGAACCGTTTGCAATTTTCCACTCCAGGTCCATCGGCTCCCCATTTCTCAAATACTTCCTTCTAATAAAGTTGACCCACAAGGTATGAGGCTGATATGATCTTCCATGCTAGTTTCATCAAGCAAGCACCATTCATTGTTCGCATTTTGCGCAGCCCAATTCCACCTCTGTTTTTAGGTTCACACAATGTGTCCCACTGGATGAGATGGACTTTATGCTTATGGTCTGTAGATCCCCATATAAATTTACGGCAAATGCTATCCAATTTGTCACAGATGTGCCTTGGGAGCCTCACGGTTTGCATTGTATATACTGGAAGCGCCGAGATTATCGATTTGGTGAGTGTGATTCGGCCTGCTAGAGGATCACTTGATCATTCTAGTCATCACTTCATAATTCTACTCGACAAAAGTACATGCCAAAAGAACCCCATGCTTGCCCAAAAGTTACTTAAATGGGGTCACTGCTTACAAGAGTTTCCAAAAAGTTAAAGGGCGTCAAGGATTGTAACAGTTTTTCCAAGTTCCAACTCTAGTTGGTCTAGCTACTCCATCATAGTGGGAATAAAAACATGAGTGAAAATAGAAGATCTGCCACGAGGTAGGCTGGACTTCCTCATCACTTTACCATAACCACCATCAGCCCACCCTCCCCAACAGTTGCCCAACTCAAAATAGCGTCGACCTCTTTTACTTTCACCATATCCAACCACCAAAAGTGAATGCAATGTGTAAGCATCATTTTCAGCAGCTCCTTCAAAGATTTCCTACAAAGAGGATAACGCAATAAGAGAATTTTGTGCATTAACTAATTTTCATTAAATGCAAGTGTTACTGTTATCAAATAGTAGTATCGATCACCAACCCCTTTCTTCAATCTGAAAAATGCCGGAGTAATGCGAAGCACAGCAGAGACTGGCCCATCCCACAAGGCCTTCATCACTTCCCTTTCGTCCATATTAGCCTTCCCCACATAACTCTTCATGTAAATTTTTCCAGGCTGAAAATAAAATGAAGGGTGAAGCATGTAGCATGTCACTGTAAACTATGTGTTTAATCATCCAAGACAAATGTATTTCCAACTAAAATAAGTTGAGTATGCTTCTAATCATGCAAAGATGTATGTTTATCATGGAAAATTAAGTTAACCCTTACATTGCCCATGGCATCTCTGGGAGCCAAATCTGAAACTGTCCCATTTGCCAACCCCCATCTGAATGCAATGTCTAATGTTCGGCAACTTTTGTCATAATGATTCGGTACATTGTCCATAAATGTTTTTGGCGTAACTTCTGTTGCTTCTTGTGCATATCCACTTACCATCTTTTCTGCACTTGAAAAAGCCAAGCATTATCATTGGCAAAAAACAAAGAAATAATTAATAGTGTAAATCTTATTTTACATGCATTAAAAAGTAATCATAAAGGAAAAAGAAAATCACAAAGAGGGAATGCAGCTGCAATCTTAACTTTGATTGTTAGTACAAAAATGCAGTACTCTCCGCTTTCCACATCTAAAGATAGTAATTTAAAAGATAAACCTGATTCTAGTTAAGGCATAAAGAGAGAACATTAAAGTGGTGTGCTCACCCAAAAAGGATGAAAAATGCGAAGTAAGAATGACTGTCATCCAGTCTAACGAACAGAACCTGTTTTCCAATCAATTCTCAAATTTCCCTACGCACCCTTGCTTTCCCTTAAACTGGAATCTTTTGATTGTATCTCAGTTCTTCAATGTGGAATGCCAAAACTTCAATCAATCAATTGAATGCAATAACCTAAATCGTAAAAGGGGTCGGTAATGCAATCTAACCCTTTCGTCATTCCTAGAGGTCGGGGAGTTTTCGTAACTCCAAATTGCAAACTCATCTTAAAGCAACCAAATTATGGCTTCAATGAGTAGATAAGAAATAAAATAACTGCAAAAAAAAAGTATACAAATCTGGGTAGGAAAAAGACAGATAGTGTATTATATGATGAACAAGGAAGAATCAAAAACAGAAATGCATGCTGCAGGCAGACGGCAACAGAAAAATGACCCACTCAAATTCCTGGGAAATATAAAATCAGCAAGAGAAACAGCAAAAACTTGGTCCAAACACAAGATTACTCGAGTAAATAACTAGATGCAAGAAACATTTAATAGAACGCAGAGAGAAAATCACCAAACGAAAATGTAAACAATGGTTCCCAATAAGCTGCCCCAAGGCGATGATCTCCTACAACAGTATTGCAAAATTCTCCTTCAATGGTGGTCTACATTCGTATGGTTAAAAAAAAAAACATTCCACTTAATTTCTTGTCAAAGATATTTAAAGTAGCGAGACAAGAGTGCCAGTAGCAAACACTGAAAAAGACAAACACAGAAAGCGGGCCAACAAAGGATTTATTTCAATATAAAAGCAAAAGCTAGGCACACGCTTGATGATTTCTTCATTATCCAAACTTTAACAGAGACAGAATTATAAAAAAGCAAAGCAACTTTACAATAGTTTTACCATGCTTTTCGGGTTTTGGCCTGAAAACCACCACAGATCTGTCCCCTTCAATGTTTTCCCTAAGCTCAGCAATGTACAGAACCTCCTCCCCAGAAGCCACATCCTTGGCTACAAAAGTCACATAGTATATAATATACCAGTTTATCCTCAGATTCGCCCTCTGAACTCGCAGAAACTCCAGCTTCCTCGCTCCCTACCCCCAAAAAATCATATTTGGAAACAAAAAAAAAATACAACAGTTAAAACTTTAAAAGATGAACAGCGTAAGTAAATAGGAAAGAGAGACCGCTAAGCTCACGACTGTTATTTTTTTTT
>JAKUCV010000928.1:0-66917 GCA_028386065.3 Turnera subulata | reverse complement strand
TTTTTTTTTTTTTTGGTTGTTCATGTCTGCAGAAAACACTATGGTCCAATGATGAGTGAAGCAAAATCAAGCTCTTGAGGTTTCTACACAAGCTTGCGTGGGCAAGTTGCCTTGAATGGATTTACATTTACTGTACCATGGAAAACAAATCATATGTGAAAATTGTACTCTTGGAAAAAGTAGGAAAGTAGATTTATATTTATTGTATTTTGATTTTTAAGAAGTTATTGTGACTATTTTCATATAATTAATAAAATTTTTATCATTATTTGGTGTATTCATACTATTTTATGAAAAAAAATTGAGCTTTGATTCTTGATTTAAAAAAGATGAACCGATTAAAACAATGAATGTAAATATTTGAATACAAAAAAAACGCCATTGCAAATTATATTTTGGTTTCAGAAATTAATACATGTGAAAAATTAAATATCCATAAAAAATTTTTAATTTTATCCAATGGTGTTTTGGTTTAAAAAAATAAGATATGTGGAAAAAATTACATATTCATAAAAAAATTATGCAATGAGGTTTTGG
Organism: Turnera subulata; assembly: GCA_028386065.3. Taxonomy (NCBI): domain Eukaryota; kingdom Viridiplantae; phylum Streptophyta; class Magnoliopsida; order Malpighiales; family Passifloraceae; genus Turnera; species Turnera subulata. The sequence continues at coordinate 66,380 of JAKUCV010000928.1, read as the reverse complement.
TTTTAACAAATAATACATGTGAAAAAATTACAATTCCTTCAAAAATTAAAAGAAAAAGTTATATGATAATCCCAAATCCATCTCAAATCCAAATCCAAATTCAAACCCAGTAACCAAACACAAAGTTCAACTCAATGGCAAATTGGTCATATTGTTATCTAATTCAATCCCAAACCCACAAACCAAACACAATTTTAGACTGTAATTCCAATCCAGGCCTAAATCCAAACCCAGCAACCAAACATGATGGCCTGGGATCAATCCCAGCCTCAATCCCATCCCACCCTGGGATTGATCCCAGGCTCAACCCCATCCCAGGTAATCCCACGAACCAAACGGGCCCTTAGGTAGTCCTCTTGTTTGGATGTGATGATGCTACAAGGCGTTCTCTTTTTGTAGTTTTTTTTTTTGTCAGCAAGCGTAATTTCATTAATTAAACCTAAGTACACACCATACAGATCTACTGTCCATCCTGCTAAATACTAATCCGATTCCAAATATAATTAGCCAAATACAGTGGCTTGAAATATAAAACACATAAATAATAATACAATGATAACCATGACTGAGGAAGAAGATATTTGTTCTCAGCTCGGTAACCTTGGTCCTGCTCAACTTGAAAAAATTGGGTGATTTAGGACTGGTTAATACGAGGAGAATTCCCAAATTTCATAAAATTGTCTTAATGCCTTTCAAACTCAGCATTTGATCCTTGCTTAAAACAAATTTTGACCCAAATTACAGGCCCGTGTATTGCACGGGATGTGAACTAGTTATAAATATATAATGTTCAAAATTTTTTTTAAAAAGTATACAATGTTTTTGTTCAGATAACTATACTCTATTTACAAAAAGGAAAAAATAATATCTTTTTTTTCGTGCAAAAAAAAAACTTGGGATGGATACGATGAGTCCCATTGCTAACTTCTATTTCTCACCTTATCAATCCATGGAAAGGAGAAAAAATCGGATTCAGGTGTTTATTGGGTCTGGGATAAGTGAAGGGAAAGTGTTTACTGGAATTGCATATGATCTTTGAGCCTATGACACCATAGTTTGGTTACTTAGTCAATGTTTAAGTGCTATAAAACAGTATACATCTCTATTTCATTATAAAAAGATTCCATGCTCTCCAAAAAAAAAAAAGATTCCAATAATGCATTGAATAATACTAAAGTGTTATAAAACAATGTATAAATACATGTATGTATGTCATTGTTATACATACCAAATACATACTATACTGTATTCCATCTTATTATATATATATGTTAGGAAAGGAAATGAGAATGGAATGAAACCGGGTTGAAACCCGACCTCATCGGAAGCTCACCGGCTCCTCGCCGGAGCTTGGCCGAAATTTTTCCTCCTCCCCTCAAACTTCTCCTTCACTCTCATTTATTTATAACACGTTATCAGCACGATGATTCTACCCGATTCTAGTGCAGAAAAACACTGAAAAAAGGAGAGAAAAGCAATCCGGTCACCGTCGCCGGCGACGTTGCAGCCCGTTTCCGCCGCCTGCGCGCCTAGCACGGCCACCATGGGCACAAACCCCCACGCTGCCGCGACCTCGACGGTGCCCTCACCTTTCGCCTTCGCCGTCGCCGTCGGACGCGACGAACGGCAGACGAGCCTGCCACCGTCGCCTTCGTCGCGCCCTTGCCACACCTCTGCCCCACTCTCGCCGCCTGCGCCCGGCGTCACCTCGTCGCCGCCTCGCCATCGCCGGCAGCCACATGTTACTGGGTATTTTTTTGTTGTTGTTTTTTATTGGTTTAATCATTATTGTTGGATTGTTGTTGTTGTTTAATTGTTGCTGTGAATTATTAATGGGATTGTGATGTTGTTAATGGAGTGTTCACGGGCAGTAATTTTTGGCCGAAATCCGGCGTGAACAGTAATTTTTGGCCAGAATCCGGCGACTGTGAACAGTATTCGGTCGGGATCCGACGAACCCGGAATTTAGCATCTCGGGATTTTCCCGGCAAGCCCGGAAGGCTATTATACTTATTTTGTGTTTGGCCGAAATTCAGCGCCTCAGAATTTTCCCGGCAAGCCCGGAAGGCTATTGTATTTATTTTACTGCTTTCCTTTACATTTTGAATGGGCTCATATAAGGCCCATCGCCTTTAATTTGCAGTTATTTAATTTTTATTGGGCTAATTTTTAAAAGGCCCATGTATTAATATGATATATTATATATATTATTGCTGAAAGATTTATCGAGTAAGCATATTTTATTTTTTTTTAAATTACGATTGGGCTATTAAAAGGCCTATTGCATTTAAATTTTAGTCATTTATTTTAATTGGGCTAATTTATGTAAGGCCCATTGCTTTTAATTTTTCGGTTATTCAATTCTTCATTGGGCTAATTAACGAAAGGCCCATGTTTATTTCTTTCATTTCAGTCTTTAATTTTATTTCCACTATGTTATTCAAGATCCTTATAATTTCCAGAAGAAATTTATTATGGGTATCAAACACGGACAGGAATTTACATGATAATAGTCTAGAAGACTAAATATAAGAGTCCAGCAGACTCAATAAAAGAAAATACAACGAAGACTGGAAGTCTTACCGTTCCAAAGATCCTGAAGATCCTTTAAAGGAAAATCGAAAATAAAAGCTATTACCACCAGAAGATGGAAATTATATAACCACCAGAAGATGGATAATATACTTGCTTACCCTGAAGGAGCAATTTATTTTATATTCAATTCATTTTATGTTCAGTTTAAATTAATACGCATTGCAATTTATTTTATTTACTTTTCAGTACTTTATAATTGTTTCTAGAATAATGCCTCAAACATTAGTCTCGAAGAGAATGCAAAATTGACATCCACAGGGGGAGAATTATATGTGTGGATGTCAATATAACATATTATGACATCTCTAAATGAGAAAAAGATTAACACGCTCCAGAAGAGCATAAATCCGAATATGTTCTTGAAGAACGCATATTTTAATGTGATCTAGAAGATCGTATATTTACGCTCTGGAAGAGCATATGCTCTTGAAGAGTACAGACACCCCTAGTAATAAAATGAATTATTATGGATCCCGATGAATTGACTCTGATCTATTCCCTGAAGTGAATAAAACAGTATAATTATTTTAGCATGTGGGCGTAAATGAGATAATAAATGGAAAAGGCTCAAAGCAAACATGCATATTATTATTGCATAAACGGATACATAACTGGAGAACATTCAAAGAAGAATGGTTCTCATACATATGTTTAAACAGCACTCTATCTGTTGGGTTCAACATTAACCCTGAAATTCTGAGCCTCACCATTAATGTTGACCCTAACACTGTCGTTCCAAGAGAACCACATACCACCCATGTTGTTTTCTCCAGGTATCTCAAACCGATTCGTTGGAGGAAAACGAAGTGGAATCACACAATGATTCTCTCCTGCTTGGCACAAAGTCTCAGTAATCAGTACCATGTTAGGCTTGTACTGATTCTTCAGATCCCTTAAGGTACGCACAAAGTCTTAAGACCTTTTTGCTACACCCCTGCAATTCCACAATAAAAGTCATACCTTAGGCCATGTAGGTGGTAACCCAGTCACCCTTGGGACGCTCCGAGCCATCATGGAAACCTGATAATAACTGCTTTGATTTAAAATTTGACATGAAGGCTCTAGCTGAAAATCCTGCAGTCTATTAGATATGAAAAACATAATAGAATTAGCCGAGCCATAAAAGGAAGCCCTTAGATTGCTTTGGTCCTCTAGGAAGAATGTTTCTTCCATAAGAGTTACAAAGAACCTAGATGAATATAGTTCATCAACAAACACTAAACGAGGAATTCTCGCCAGATCATTCGGTAATTCCTCTTGCTGCTCATTCACCATACTATAAGCTAACCTATTTCTTCTTCCTAGAGAGGCACCCTCAACAAAGAAAACAGTAGCTGAGAAAGGCATTTTTCTTGTCTTGTTGATTTTTTTGAGTGTTCTGCATCTTCCTATCTCAACCGCCTCCCCTTCTTATAGTCTGAGATCAGACAGCTAGGTATCAATTTTTTCAAATGTGGACCATTTTTTTGTCTCCGAAAAGATCCAGAAGATTTTTCGGTAATTAAAACTTTGCATTATTTGTTAGTGAACTCCAAAGCTTTTCAATCTTCGAGGTTTTACTTTTGGAAAAGTTTCCCACTACTCCAATTATTGTCCAATAATTCTGATCTTTTCCGACAAGAGTGGCAGAAATAAGCTTAAAATTGGCACATATATAGCTAGCCTGAAGCTAGCAGTTGAATAATTGAAACTTAACATATCTAGCCAAAAGTTGGAATGCACTAGCATGGACCTAGCAATTTTAAGTGTTTAGATACACAGCTTGCACAGCCTGAAGCTGGCACCAACTTGAAGTTGGTTCATGGATTTATTGTTTGGCATGACCGGATGGGCCATCCCAGTTCAATAATGATGCACGAAAATTATTTGGATCATTCATTGAAAAACCAAAAGTTTTACAATCAAGGAATTTCTATGAGTTTGTTTGCTACGAAAGTTATTATACGGCCTTCCTAAGAAGAGAATGGCCTAGTATCACCAGCAAGTTTGAGAATAGTTCAGGGACATAAACACGGACTGATAAATCCGCGGTGTTAACCATCTAGGTAATTTTTACGATGCATCGACTAGATGGTCTATTGTGTAACGCAATTGTGCGCATTTGTTTTAATGATTAAGCCACTTGCGGGTACATATCCCTACTTATGTTACTAGACTATATGTCTAGATTATGCTGATATATTTCTTCAATAGAGAATGTATATCATTGGAAATAAACCCAAACAGATCTGGGCCATATTGACAATTGATTGCAGGACCATTGATGAAATATCACTGTTTGAGAAAATGGTATTTTATATGCAGCAACACTTGAGTGCATCAAGCCAACATGATAAGATCTCCCCTTTAATTGATTAATGGTCACATGATAAAAATGCTCCACCACAGCATTGTTTTGTTGGTCCTTAAAGAAGATTGGGAATATATGTTGTGTATGTTGGGTATGTTAATTTGATGATAGAGTTTACCCAACATAAGGAGGAGGAAAGAAGCAGAGGGATCAAGATTGTTGAAATGCATTATATATATGAATGTTGATCCTCATATAATCAAAAGAAGATGATTCATTTGCAGAAAATTGATATGCAATTGCCAGACACATTTAAATTAAGTGTGACCATATACCAGCTGCAAATGCTTCTGTTTAAACTGATGTTCCTGAAGAACAATATAATTATGCAAATGAATCTATAGTTTATACTCGGTTCCAAAAAGAAAAGAAATTCTCAATAGAGAAAAAAGAGCAAATGTGATAAGATGGCCCTAGTAAGAAAATATGGCCTCCAGTAGAGGTTTGAATTAAAAGTCCTCTAGAAGAGGTTGATTCTCTGACACAAAGTAATAAAGTTCCAAAAGTAACTCAGGTACCTGAAATAAGTGAATATGATGAGATCTCAATTACAGTGTCAGAAGTAAGATGGAACCGACGAGAAATAACCATCGACGGAATAGAATTTTTATAGCGCTAAATATTAAAATAGAGGATCATGAACCTACTAATGAATGTAGGTGTTGTATGATTGGCCAAAATAAAGAGATATAATTAAAGGTTGTGTTAGACTCGCTTGCGAAGTGAGATATTTATCGGACCTGTAGTCCGTACACCAGATGGTGTAAAATTGATCGGTCGAAAAATGGGTATTTGTGCGGAAAATATAAATGAGATATAAAGCACGGTTGCACAAAGTTTTACCCGAACGATCTGGTATTAATTATGAGGAGATTCACTCCCCTATGGTGGATGCAATTATTTGAAAAGTCTGGCATTATATAAAGAATTAGAAATGTATCTAATAAATGCTTTACAGCCTACTATGGATCCATAAGTTGTGAAATATACATGAAGATCCCTGAAGGATCCAAGTTGCCTGAAGCAACTAATTCCCGAGAAATTACAAAAATTAAGCTGAGTTTAAATCATTTTGAGTATGAATAAATTTGTATGTTTAGTGATTGGAATTCTAGAAGAGGTTTCCAAATACCGTGCTATTAGACTGGTCCTGGAGTACCCTGTCTAAGTGCAATATGTATTGCTTGTAACATAAAGCATGAAGCTTTTGATTTAAGCCTATTGGCAATATATGTATTTGCTCTTATCTTGGAGAATAACAAATGTGTAATCCTGTAAACCCGAAAGAGAGTATAGTTGATTTTTGCAGATGTAGATTCCTTATTTATTCCACATAAAGCACAGACGGACATCAGCTATAACTTTACACATGATATTGCAATATCATCGGGACTACAAAAAGTAAGGTGGCAAGACAGATGCTCCAACAACAAAAATCATGAAGATAATGCTGCCAACTCTGTCCAATTGAAGTAATGATCAGACAAAATACACGTCACCAGAAGCTGACAAGGGCGATTGGCATACAACGATATCAAGAAATCAATGGAGGCCAAAATGAAGGGGAGTAGGATACGCACTGCACTCTTTTTTCCTTCACCAAGTTTTTATTCCCACTGTGTTTTTCTTGGCAAAGTTTTTAATGAGGCAGTATCCCCAAAGCGTATTCTACCCATCAACACAATGACATCCAAGGGGGAGTGTTATAAAAATATATATAAATACATGTATGTATGTCATTATTATACATACCAAATACATACTATACTATATTCCTTCTTATTATATATATGTTAGGAAAGGAAATGAGAATGGAATGAAACCGGTTTGAAACCCGACCTCACCAGAAGCTCACCGGCTCCTCGTCGGAGCTTGGCCGGAATTTTTCCTCCTCCCCTCAAACTTCTCCTTCACTCTCATTTATTTATAACATAAAGGAAAAATAATTAGCCCACCAAAAGTTATCCTATTACTACGTACCAATTCTATATAGCTGAGTATCACGTGACTATATCAACTAACCAATTCAGACAAAAAAAAAACTAACTACATGTTTTACAGATGTTTTGTCTCATTATTAGAATTTAATACTCCGTAGTGACAGCCATGACTAACAAAAGATACTAATCAGACTAATGTTGCAGATAAAAAAGACTGAAGGAGAAAAAAACAGAATATCCGATTACCTATCTCTTAGTGGCCTGCTTCAATTTTGATTACGAAAGCAATCACAGTGCTTCTCTTCTTCCCCCTTGTGTCCATATTTCTTAATATGAAGTCATTTATTTATTCTTGGAACGACAACGCTCACATGCACAAATAAGGACTAAAGTTTCCAACAATTTTTCAAAAAAAAAAAAAAGCTTCTCTCTGGAAACCTCGACTTTACCATGAACCCACCTGCAAACACTACCCTGAAAACATGTGAACCAGTTCCAGTTAACTCATCACTTGATGAAGATCGTAGCACTAAGAAAGTACGCCTCAAAGAATCGATTGAACCTCTACCCCAAATGGTGGATGTAGCTATGCCAGACCAACACATCAGTTACCGTGACAAGCTAACTCTTGGGCACCCAGTTGAGGAGGATGAAGACCCATGGGCCCTTGAGGAAGAAACGGAAGTGGAAGAGGGTGATATTGTAATTGAGGAAGGGGAACATGGTGAAAATATTATCCTCTCCTCTACTTTCAAGAAGCGATTAGAGAAACCGTGGGAAAGAGCCATAATCGTGAAGCTCCTCGGTCGGGAGATCGGATATCGGGCACTCCAATCAAAAATCCGTACTCTATGGAAGCCCTCTGCCCCTTTCAAGATTATCGACCTAGAAAATAATTTCTACATTATTCGGTTCTGGAATTCAGCAGATTATCTCCACGCACTAACCGGTGGTCCATGGGCTATCTATCAACATGCCCTTTGTGTTCAACCATGGCACCCTGAGTTCAGGGCTGAGACAAGCAGTATCAACTGAGCAGTAGTATGGGTAAGGTTCCAAGGGTTTCCTTTGAACAAATACCACACCTAAATCCTTCGCATTATGGGGGAACACGTTGGGTTCTACTTTGAAGATTGACATCAAGACAGAAAGCCAAACCAGAGCAAAGTTTGCTAAGGTGGCTGTGGCTGTACATCTATCACAGCCATTAAAAGGCAAGGTTCGGCTGGATGGTGAAAGTTTCAAAGTGATTTACGAAGGCCTGCCCCAGATTTGCTTCTCTTGTGGACCGTATGGGAACTCCTCCATAACATGTCAACATTCGCAGGATGCTAAGAGTAGTAAGAAAGGTAAAGAGCCACAAAGTCCAAACTTGCATTTTACTGTGAGCTCTACTGGTAATGAAGATCATGCAACTCAAATCCAGATGCCCACTAAATCTTCAGATGTTAGAGAATGGATGGTGGTTCCCATAAAGCCTCGTCGGCCACCAAAGAAGACAATGGAATCCAAATCCCTGACGACCAACTCTGCAACCTCTAGCCCCTCCGGAGCCGTTTCCATGCCTTGGAAATCGAGGCCACCGCCTCTCACAAAGCAGCACCAAGCTTAGGGTTACCTTCCCCCTTAGCAGGCCAAAGCACTACCCCCAAAGTCCAACCCAGAAATTACCCCCAGCTCATCCAAAACAAAAGCCCAATCCACCAATAGAAAAGCCCCGGTTGTCAAACTGTCTAACCCTCAAACTAAACCATATGTCAAAAGAAGCCCACTCAAGGATGTGTCAAACAACCCAATCCAGCCACAAAAACCCCAAGCTAACCCAATAGCCCAATCAGTCAGGCCAAGTAACCCTACTTTAGTCCAACCCAAGATCCTCCTCACGACCAACCCTAGTCTTAACCAAGCACCCCGCGAGCCCCATACAGTCATCTCTCTCCCTGAAAATTGCCACAGAATAATATACCCGAATTTCCACCCAAACCTGCTTACCCCCCACAATTTGTAAGTCAATGAACCTTTGCTCACTACAACTCCTATGGCCATCCCAAATGCTCAGACCCCTAAACGCACCAAACCTCCAGACCCAAGTAGCATTGAGGATTCTAATATGGCTGTCAAGATAAACTGTGACACCCCGGGGTCTATGAGGGCGGGAAGTGTACGCCGGTGTCAGGTTGAGCATGGACAAGGAGCGGCTTCTGGCAGGCTTCTAGACGGAGGGGCACGGGAATGAACCGATCCACACCGGAATAGGAGAGATCCTGAGACTGTGTAGGGATGGAGCTGCACTGTTAGAGCGATTTCGAGGTTGTACAGGTATGGGACTGTATAATTGAGAGTATCTTAAACGGTTTTATGGGTACTAACTATATCAACAAGGTGCACCTACCTTTTCGGTGCTCATTCTAGAAAAACTCCAAAGCTAAACATGCTTGACTTGGAGCAATTCTAGGATGGGTGACCTCCTGGGAAGTTTTCCCCGGAAACGTGCGAGTGAGGACAAAGCATGTTGGAAAGGTCCCGTGTTGGTCTGTAGTGACAGTCGACAAGCCAGGACGTTACAGTTGGTAGCGGAGCTCCAGGACTCCTCTAGTACGGTGCAGGGTTCGGGACTAACCTAGCGGAAGCTGGTGGGCCTGTGACACCCCGGGGTCTATGAGGGCAGGAAGTGTACGCCGGTGCCGGGTTGAGCATGGACAAGGAGCGGCTTCTGGCAGGCTTCTAGACGGAGGGGCACGGGAATGAACCGATCCACACCGGAATAGGAGAGATCCTGAGACTGTGTAGGAATGGGGCTGCATTGTTAGAGCGATTTCGAGGTTGTACAGATATGGGACTGTACAATTGAGAGTAGCTTAAACGGTTTGATGGGTACTAACTATATCAATAAGGTGCACCTACCTTTTCGGTGCTCATTCTAGAAAAACTCCAAAGTTAAACGTGCTTGACTTGGAGCAATTCTAGGATGGGTGACCTCCTGGGAAGTTTTCCTCGGAAACGTGCGAGTGAGGACAAAGCATGTTGGAAAGGTCCCGTGTTGGTCTGTAGTGACAGTCGACAAGCCGGGACATTACATAAACCCTCCACCCAAAAATATGATCTCAGGCGAGGATGGGTTTCAGGATAGCCCCGAAGTTCAGATGACGTGTACTAGTCCTGTAGCCAAGGTTTTGGAGACTAATCCGTGAGAAGATACAAGGGGCCCCAGCCCCTTCTCTTCCTAAAACGGTGTTATGCCGGGTAAGGCAACCTCCCCATTCATTGCTATGATACCAATAATGAGTTTTGTCGTACTAATAAACCGGAGGTTGTCGCTATTGTGGAACCCCAAATTAGCACAAGACGAGCTGACCAAGTCATCAAGAGACTTAGATTTCCCTTTTCCCACCGTGTAGAAGCAAGAGGCTTCGCCGGTGGGATTTGGCTTCTCTAGGATGACACGCAAGTTCAGGTTTCTGTTCTCCATAACCATCCACAATTTGTCCACGTTCATCTCACCAAGGGAGAGGATAGTTTTTTGTTTACAGCAGTATATGGGAGCCCCCAAGAAAAATGGAGGAAATTTCTTTGGTTAAACCTGGAAGCTTTATCCCCTACTATTAATGAGCCATGGTTAATAGCAGGGGACTTCAATGTTGTCCTTGCTGGTGAGGAGAGACGTAACAAATTTGGGCAAGCTGGTCAGGCTAATGCGCTCTTTGTGGATTGTCTGCTGAAATCAAACCTGATTGACATGGGCTTTTCTGGTGGAAAATATACTTGGCGAAGTGGTGGTAAGAGGGCAAGGCTGGATCGTTTTCTCTGCAACAATGAATGGAGGTTGAAGTTTCCCGAGGCATCTGTATTCCATTTACCAAGAATTGGGTCTGACCATTGTCCGGTTCTCTTAAAGTCTGTAAGCCCTCCCCCAGCAGTGGCTAATCGACCTTTTAGGTACTTAGCTGCTTGGCAAACACACCCGGATTTTGGCAATTTTGTTACACAAAATTGGGACAGCACCATAAATTTTTATGAGTCTACCCACAAGTTTACAAAAAATGTCCAAGTGTGGAACAAAGAAGTCTTTGGCAACATCCACTTGAGAAAGAAGCGATTGTTGGCCAGGATTGCTGGCATTCAACGTTTCTTAGACAACAAACCTTCAGCCTTTTTGTCAAACCTAGAGAAGGAGCTAAGATTGGAACTTGATGTGTCTTATTACAAGAAGAACTCCTTTGGCTACAGAAATCCTGGCGACAATGGGTCCAAGATGGAGATAAAAATACTGCTTTCTTCCACACGTCTACCATTATTAGACGGAAGCAGAACCGTGTTGAGTCTTTGAAAGATGATAATGGCGAATGGCAATTTGATCCTACTAGGCTTGAGGACTTGGCAACCAATTATTTTTGCTGCCTCTTCTGTGAGGAGCAACCTAATGCTAGCCTCTTTCCCCTACCGCACTCCTTCCAACAATTGGACCAGGAGACGAGAGATGAGATGGACAAACCCATTACACGAGAGGAAGTTAAAAACAACATCTTCCAAATGGGCCCTCTTAAGGCCCTGGGCCCTGATGGGCTTCCTGCCACTTTTTACCAGACCAACTGGCAGATTATTGAAGACCAAGTTTTTGGGTTGTTGCAAGGTATTTTCGAGAGAGGGGAATGGGATGACAGACTAAATTCCACTCTTATTGTCCTGATCCCAAAGATCAAAAAGCCAGAGAGAATTACGCAATTTAGGCTTATTGGCCTCTGCAACGTCACCTGCAAAGCAGTTACCAAGGTGATTGTAAACAGAATAAAACCCCTCCTTGACGGGCTAGTGGAGCCGAATCAAAGTAGCTTTGTGCCTGGGCGTTTGATCACCGAGAATATTATCATTGCACAGGAAACTATTTACTAATTGAGTCAGAAAAAAAGGGAGTAAAGGCACCATGGCCATCAAAATAGACCTTGAGAAAGCATATGACCGTTTGAGATGGTCCTTTGTGGAGGACACACTGTTGGTGGCGGGTTTCTCCCCAACCCTCGTGAAACTTGTGATGCTCTGTATTTCGACCTCCTCTCTCCAAATTTGCTGGAATGGCAAGGTGACACAACCTTTCAGGCCTTCCTGTGGAATAAGACAAGGAGACCCAATCTCCCCATACATATTTGTCCTATGTATGGAGAGATTGGGCCATCTAATCCATCAGGCAGTGCGCCGACAGGAATGGAAACCTATCTCTATTTCCCAAGGAGGTCCTAAAGTCTCCCATTTATTCTTTGCAGATGACTTATTATTATTTGCTGCAGCTGAATTTTCATAGGTCCAGATAATCTCTGACTGCCTTGACAATTTCTGCAATTTCTCTGGCCAAAGAATTAGCTAAGAGAAATCGAAGATTTGTTTCTCCAAGAACACCTCCCCGGAGGTAGCTTCTTCCATCAGTACCAGATTTGGATTTGCACAGACCAGAGATCTAGGAAAACATCTAGGGGTGCCCCTCATCCATTCCAGGGTCACGAAAAATACATACTCTTACATCCTTGATCGTGCACATCAGAGACTCAACGGCTGGAAGGCAAGGCATCTCTCCTTTGCGGGTCATGTCACCCTTGCCAAGTCTGTGTTATCAGCTCTACCCATCTATACTATGCAGACTGTGAGATTATCCCGCTCAATATGCAATAAATTGGATGGTTTGTGTAGAAGCTTCATTTGGGGCTCCACAGACCAAAAGAGAAAAATTCATTTGGTCCATTGGGATCAGGTCTGTAAACCATTGCTGGATGGTGGACTGGGGATCAGAAAAATGAGTTCCTGTAACGATGCATGCCTCATGAAGCTCCTATGGCAGATCCTATCGGATCCTAATAAATTTTGGGTGCAAATGTTCAAAGGGAAGTACATGCGAAAGAACCTTCTTCCAGTGCGAATATGCCCAAATAGACCAGGCTCTAAGCTTTGGAGAGCATTGCGTGCAATTTGGCCCCTATTCAAACAATTTATTGGCTGGGATGTCATGGATGGTCAGTCTATCAATTTTTGGGCAGATCTGTGGCTAAACGTTGACTGCAATATTTTGGATCAATCTATAGCCCCTTTCCCCGAGGACCTTGTTAATAGTCATGTTCTTGACATGGTGCTCCCAAATGGATTTTGGGACCTGCACCGCATTGCTCCTTTTGTCCCCCAGCATATTATATCAAGTTTGTTGATTTTGGCACCCCCCTCCCTTGCCAAAGGTCCGGATCAACCAATTTGGCTCGTGGATGCCTCGGGTACCTTCTCTGTTAAATCTGTCTATGTAGCTATAGAGGAGCAAGGAGAGATAAATCCTGATGGACTGTGGAAAGCAATCTGGAAACTAAAAGGTCCTAAGCGAATCTCCTCCTTCCTCTGGCTCCTAGCCCATGATAAGCTCCTAACCAACCAGACGAGATTTGTCCGACACCTTTCGGATGACCCGACCTGTCCTGAGTGTGGTAATTTCCCTGAAACTTCTCTCCATGTAGTTAGGGACTGTGTTTTGGCCCAAGATGTGTGGATGTCTGTATGGGGTAATGGCTGCCCAAATCGGTTCTTTGACCTGGATTTGTGTTCTTGGCTTCGAGCTAATCTGGCCCGCCATCATTCTCATAAAAGGATTTCAGAATGGAGCTTAATTTTTGCTGTGATGTGTTGGCTTTTGTGGAAATGGAGAAACAAAAAATTGTTTGAGGAAGATGTTCCACGGATTATAAAGCCAGCAGCAGTAATAAGGCACACAGTACATGAATTTATGCAGGCTTGGAGGGATCCTACTGACACGTCTACCAGAGGTAGAATTGGAGCTGATATCTTTGACAGATGGATTCCACCGCCTTTTGGTATATTGAAGGCTAATGTCACCTCATGCCTGAGTGATAATGGTTTAATCACCACAATTGGAGGCCTTTTGAGGGATCATCAAGGCGTTTGGATTGGAGGTTTTCATGCCAACCTAGGCTACTGCACCCCATTTAAAGCTGCGCGTTTGAGCTTTATGCAGATCATTCAATTGGCCAAAACCAAGAGGGCGCATACTCTACAGGCTGAATCGGATTTGATTGAGACTATCACGTGGTTAAAGGAAGACATTCACCAGGAGGAATCACTTGATGAACTCGCTAACAATCTTTTGCAGGAGATCCATGGCCACTGCCGGATTTCTTTCTTCTCTGTCAACTCAGAAGCTAATCGAGTGGCACAAGAATTAGCTTTGCTAGCCTTTAACTCTAATGAGACTCTTACTTATTTGGATTCACCTCCTCGTGTAATTGAATACACCCTAGAGGAGGATAGAATGAACAGAGCTGAATTCCTGTAAGCTCTGTGTATTGTTTCCTGTGTAATTGCTTTCGCATATATTCAATTTCTAATCTCGTTTCCAGACTAAAAAAAAAAAGGACTAAAGTTTCCCTTCTTAGTCTCTTTAAACTATAGTCAACCATTTTTCTATCAAGTGCACTATTTTTTCTACATTTTTGTCGATATTTATCCCTCGAGTAATGTGGGAAATTATATTCTAAAATATCGATGAAGTTTCGTTGCCTTGTATACCCCGCTTCATGATTTTGTGGCCACTACTTGCCAGGCAGCTTCCCACTTGCATCCCTCTACTTAGAAGTGAAAAGAAAAACAATCAAGGGATATATATATATACCCGCAGCTTGAGGGAGAGAACAAGTGATCATAGGAAAGACAGAAAGGTAGAGATCCATGAAATCAAGAAACCAGGACCACATTCGCATCCGCAAGTCGCAACCAATATGCAAACATTAAAGCACATCACTTTTCATCTTCTAGTCCTGAACGCGATCACTTGATCATTCTAGTCATCACTTCATAATTCTTCTCGACAAAAGTACATGCCAAAAGAACCCCATGCTTGCCCAGAAGTTACTTAAATGGGGTCACTGCTTACAAGAGTTTCCAAAAAGTTAAAGGGCGTCAAGGATTGAAACAGTTTTTCCAAGTTCCAACTCTAGTTGGTCTAGCTACTCCATAATGGGATAAAAAACATGAGTGAAAATAGAAGATCTTCCACGAGGTAGGCTGCACTTCCTCATCACTTTACCATAACCACCATCAGCCCACCCTCGCCAACAGTTGCTCAGCTCAAAATAGCGTCGACCTTTTTTACTTGCACCATATCCAACCACCAAAAGTGAATGCACTGTGTAAGCATCATTTTCAGCAGCTCCTTCAAAGATTTCCTACAAAGAGGACAACGTAATAAGAGGATTTTGTGCATTTACTAATTTTCATTAAATGCAAGTGTTACTGTTATCAAGTAGTGGTATCGGTCACCAACCCCTTTCTTCAATCTGAAAAATGCCGGAGTAATGCGAAGCACAGCAGAGACTGGCCCATCCAACAAGGCCTTCTTCAGTTCCCTTTCGTCCATATTAGCCTTCCCCACATAACTCTTCGCGTAAATCTTTCCAGGCTGAAAATAAAATGAAGGGTGAAGCATGTAGCATGTCATCGTAAACTATGTGTTTAATCATCCAAGACAAATGTATTTCCAACTAAAATAACTTGAGTCTGCTTCTAATCATGCAAAGATGTATATTTATCATGGAAAATTAAGTTAACCCTTACATTGCCCATGGCATCTCTGGGAGCCAAATCTGAAACTATCCCATTTGCCGAACTCCATCTGAAAGCAATGTCTAATGTTCGGCAACTTTTGTCATAATGATTCGGTACATTGTCCATAAATGTTTTTGGCGTAACTTCTGTTGCTTCTTGTGCATATCCACTTACCATCTTTTCTGCACTTGAAAAAGCCAAGCATTATCATTGGCAAAAAAAAACAAAGAAATAATTAATAGTGTAAATCTTATTTTACATGCATTAAAAAGTAATCATAAAGGAAAAAGAAAATCACAAAGAGGGAATGCAGCTGCAATCTTAACTTTGATTGTGAGTACAAAAATGCAGTACCCTCCGCTTTCCACATCTAAAGATAGTAATTTAAAAGATAAACCTGATTCTAGTTAAGGCATAAAGAGAGAACATTAAAGTGGTGTGCTCACCCAAAAAGGATGAAAAATGCGAAGTAAGAATGACTGTCATCCAGTCTAACGAACAGAACCTGTTTTCCAACCAATTCTCAAATTTCCCTACGCACCCTTGCTTTCCCTTAAACTGGAATCTTTTGATTGTATCTCAGTTCTTCAATGTGGAATGCCAAAACTTCAGTCAATCAATTGAATGCAATAACCTAAATCGTAAAAGGGGTCGGTAATGCAATCTAACCCTTTCTTATTCCTAGAGGTCGGGGAGTTTTCCTAACTCCAAATTGCAAACTCATCTTAAAGCAACCAAATTATGGCTTCAATGAGTAGATAAGAAATAAAATAACTGCAAAAAAAAGTATACAAATCTGGGTAGGAAAAAGACGGATAGTGTATTATATGATGAACAAGGAAGAATCAAAAACAGAAATGCATGCTGCAGGCAGACGGCAACATAAAAATGACCCACTCAAATTCCTGGGAAATATAAAATCAGCAAGAGAAACAGCAAAAACTTGGTCCAAACACAAGATTACTCGAGTAAATAACTAGATGCAAGAAACATTTAATAGAACGCAGAGAGAAAATCACCAAACGAAAATGTAAACAATGGTTCCCAATAAGCTGCCCCAAGGCGATGATCTCCTACAACAGTATTGCAAAATTCTCCTTCAATGGTGGTCTACATTCGTATGGTTAAAAAAAAAAACATTCCACTTAATTTCTTGTCAAAGATATTTAAAGTAGCGAGACAAGAGTGCCAGTAGCAAACACTGAAAAAGACAAACACAGAAAGCGGGCCAACAAAGGATTTATTTCAATATAAAAGCAAAAGCTAGGCACACGCTTGATGATTTCTTCATTATCCAAACTTTAACAGAGACAGAATTATAAAAAAGCAAAGCAACTTTACAATAGTTTTACCATGCTTTTCGGGTTTTGGCCTGAAAACCACCACAGATCTGTCCCCTTCAATGTTTTCCCTAAGCTCAGCAATGTACAGAACCTCCTCCCCAGAAGCCACATCCTTGGCTACAAAAGTCACATAGTATATAATATACCAGTTTATCCTCAGATTCGCCCTCTGAACTCGCAGAAACTCCAGCTTCCTCGCTCCCTACCCCCAAAAAATCATATTTGGAAACAAAAAAAAAATACAACAGTTAAAACTTTAAAAGATGAACAGCGTAAGTAAATAGGAAAGAGAGACCGCTAAGCTCACGACTGTTATTTTTTTTTATTTTACCTAGATTATTTTATAATATCCAAAATCCACAATTATTTTATTACCATATAAATATCGATATAGAACGAGAAAGCGATTGAAACGGGAGATCTATAAAATAAACAATTACCGGCTTCTCGTTGTTCTCCTTCACGGCGCGGATAGTGAGCTCCTCGATCTCTCTTACAGTGTTGGTATGCTTCTCCAGATTTACGGTCGCGACGCCGCCGACGTCGAATTCATCGGGAGCCACCGTGTAATCAAAGTCCTGTTTGTAACGGAGGGCTTTAGAGATCAAGCAAAACACGAAAAATAGAAGATATAGAAGATAACAAACATAATAAACGAGGAGAAGAAAACAAATCGCGAACCCCAGATTCCTCAAGTTCCTTCCTGAACTGTCGAGCAATGGTCCTCTGCTCCACCGACTCATAGTCGTCGTCGCTGTTGATATCAGAAGCAGACATTGGGTTTCAGCTTTTAGGAGCTTCAGGCAGATCAGTAGAGAATCGAATGGGAAATGAAAACCCTAGCTAGAATTGGGCGGCACTCGTCGTGCTCTTACTAGTTACTGCCCACTTGGGTCGAAATTTCACTTTAACTTTCACTTCTTACTTTCACGTTCCCGTTTGGCTTCCGGTTTTAGTTTTACCTTTTACTTCCCGGTAAAAAATTTCCAGTGCACCTACTTTTACAGCTTTTCTAATTTGTACTGTATTTCTTAGGTAATCCTCTTGTTTGGATATGATGATGCTACAGGTCGTTCTCTTTTTGTAGATTTTTTTTTTGTCAGCAAGCATAATTTCATTAATTAAACCTAAGTACACACCATACAGATCTTCCACCCTGCTAAATACTAATCCGATTCCAGACACAAACCCAAATATAATTAGCCAAATACAGTGGCTTGAAATATAAAACACATAAATAATAATACAATAATAACCATGACTGAGGAAGAAGATATTTGTTCTCAGCTCGGTAACCTTGGACCTGCTCAACTTGAAGAAATTGGGTGATTTAGGACTGGTTACGAGCAGAATTCTCAAATTCCATAAAACTGTCTTAATGCCTTTCAAATTTGGCATTTGATCCTTGCTCAAAATAAATTTTGACCCAAATTTCAGGCCCGTGTATTGCACAGGATGTGAACTAGTTATAACTATATAATGTTTAAATCTAAAAAAACTATACAATGTTTTTGTTCAGATAACTATACTCTATTTACAAAAAGGAAAAAATAATATTCTTTTTTTTTTGTGCAAAAAAAACTTGGGATGGATACGATGAGTCCCATTGCTAACTTCTATTTCTCACCTTATCAATCCAAGGAAAGGTGAAAAAATCGGATTCAGGTGTTTATTGGGTCTAGGATAAGTGAAGGGAAAGTGTTTACTGGAATTGCATATGATTTATGAGCCTATGACACCATAGTTTGGTTACTTAGTCAATGTTTAAGTGCTATAGAAAAGTATACATCTCTATTTCATTATAAAAAGATTCCATGCTCACTCAATGCCTAGACTCGTGTTGGGTCCCGATGGTACTATCTTGCGGAATAATGATCAATCAGAAATGAATGGCACATCGAATTTATCGTGGTTCACCCAAAACTTTTGGGCTACGTCCACAAGCTCAATCCCGCAGAAAACTTCCACTATAAAAATAGTAGGCTTACAAAGAGAGACTTCCCTAAAATAATTAGGGGCAAAATAAAACCTAGAGTTCTACCCAAAACAGTGACTCACAAGGTGTTTCTCAAAAATACCCCAAAAGTATTTTCCCACTATTTTGTCACTCACTAAAATAAGAGGGACTGTTTTGTCACTTTTGAAATTTAGAAGGACTAAACTTCTTCTTCCTCAAAATAGAAGGACTAAACTTCTTCTTCCTAAATTTAGAAGGACTAAACTTCTTTTTCTTCCCTCTCTTTCTTTCTTTCTCCCTTTCCCTTACACACTCTTCCTCTTTGTGTGTTGTGTGTGTTTGTAGATGAATTCATTCCCTTTATATAGGAAATGGATCATCAAAATATCCACAAATGGGTGCTTAAATTCCACATTTGGGTGCTAGTTTTCTTCCTTCCTTTTTTTTTTCAATAATGGCTGGCTCCATGTGGAGGAAACCAAGCCTAACAATTCTCCCCCTTTCCGACTACATGGGGGATCCACCATCCCGGCAGCTTCTCGGCAGAACTCAAACTTCCCTCTTGGAAGTGTCTTCGTCAGCATATCAGATCCATTCTCGTCTGTATGGATCTTTTCGAGTTATAACATCTTCTTCTCCAGCACATCCCTGATCCAATTGTATCTTACATCAATATGTTTTGATCTGGAATGAAAGGAGGCATTCTTCGCAAGATGGATAGCACTCTGACTATCATAAAATAGTTGATAACCGTCTTGCGAGAATCCAAGTTCAGTTAAGAACTTCTTCATCCATAACAACTCCTTGCATGCTTCCGTTGCTGCAATAAACTCAGCTTCTGTTGTTGACAATGCAACACATTTTTGTAGCCTTGACTGCCATGACACAGCTCCCCCTGAAAAATTAATCAAGTATCCTGATGTAGATTTTCTGGAACTAACATCACCAGCCATATCTACATCGGTATATCCAACCAGCACCGGTTTGTCTTCTCCATAACATAAGCACATTTTGGAGGTTCCTCGGAGATATCTGAGAATCCACTTGACAGCATTCCAATGCTCTTTTCCTGGATTTGAAAGGTATCGGCTTACCACTCCAACTACGTGAGCAATATCTGGTCTGGTACACACCATGCCATACATCAAGCTTCCAACTGCTGAAGCATATGGAATCCGTTCCATCACTTTCTTCTCCTCATCCGTAGATGGATTCTGCTCAGGACTCAATCTAAAAGTAGTTAGCAAGAGGACAACTAACTGCTTTAGCCTTATCCATGTTGAACCTCTGAAGCACTTTCTCAATGTACTTCTCTTGAGACAACCATATCTTCTTAGCTTACCGATCTCGAATAATTCTCATCCCGAGAATTTGTTTTGCTGGCCCCAAGTCTTTCATGGCGAAAAACTTGCTTAGCTGTGCTTTCAAGCTGTTGATTCTGGAGACATTCTGGCCAACAACCAGCATATCATCCACATAGAGTAATAGGATGATGAAATCATCGTCAGAAAATTTCTGGATGAATACACAGTGGTCTGAAGTAGTCTTCTTGTATCCCTGTTGCTCCATCACAGACTCAAACGTCTTATACCACTGTCTCGGGGCTTGTTTTAAGCCGTAGAGGCTCTTCCTCAATCTGCAAATATAATCCTCTTTTCCTTTTCGCTGGAAACCCTCTGGCTGCTCCATGTATATCTCTTCTTCCAAATCACCATATAGGAAGGCTGTCTTGACATCCATCTGTTCAACCTCCAGGTTGAGACTTGCAGCTAATCCTAGCACTGTGCGGATTGAGGTCATTTTCACCACTGGTGAGAAGATTTCATCAAAGTCTATCCCTTTTCTTTGACTGAAACCTTTGACAACCAATCTTGCTTTGAATCTGGGAAGTGGGCTGTGCTCCTCGTGCTTGATCCTGAACACCCACTTGTTCTTCAAAGCTCTCTTGCCTTTAGACAGCTTCACCAGCTCAAATGTTTTATTCTCATGCAAGGACTTCATCTCTTCTCGCATGGCTTGAACCCACTTCTCCTTATGCTCATCACTAATAGCTTCATCATAGCTTTCTAGTTCTCCCCCGTCAGTGAGCAATAAATAATCACTTGGAGAATATCTGGTAGAGCGTTGCACAACTCTGCCAGACCTTGTACGATAAGGAGAGCTACTTGACAGCTGAGGATGGTCATCACTAACTGCATCATCATCAGCTGCATCATCATTGCCATCATCCTCAATAGCATCTGCTGGCTCATCTTCAGCAGGATCATCTGGAATTTCAGGATGAATATCCTGAACATCATCTCTAATTTGTCTCGGCGTCTCTGTTAGAGGTAGCTGAAACTCCTCTAGATCATCACTGGGCTTCTCAACTTTGTCAATGTCTTCTATGGTTTGATCATCCATAAAGACAACATCTCGACTCCTGATAAGCTTTTTCTCCACTGGATCATAAAACCTATAGCCAAGCATGTCTTGGCCATATAACCGATGAATACACACTGCCTCATCTTAGCATCCAGTTTGCTTCTCTCATCCTTGGGGATGTGAACATGAACTTTACACCCAAATACTCGTAAGTAATCATAGGAAATATCCCTTCCTGACCACACCTTCTCTGGAGCCTCATACTGAAGAGGAACACAGGGTGAATGGTTCAGCACATAAGCCGCTGTAAGTAGTGCTTCACCCTAGAAGACCTGTGGTAACTTCGAGTGTGAGAGTAAGCATCTGTTTCTCTCAATCAAAGTTCTGTTCATCCTCTCAGCTAAGCCATTCAACTGTGGAGTTTTGGGTGGAGTAAGTTGATGCCGAATACCATGCTCTTTGCAGTAAGCATCAAATGGGCCTGCGTACTCACCACCATTATCTGTCCGGATGCACTTCAGCTTCTTTCCTATCTATCTTTCTACCATAGTTAGGAACTGCTTGAAGACTGATAACATTTGATCTTTTGACTTCAATGTGTAAACCCAAGTCCTTCGTGAATGATCATCAATGAATGTCACGAAATATCGGGCACCGCCAAGGGAATTGTTGAAAGGCCCGCACAGATCTGAGTGTACCAGTTCTAGCACATCTTTCTTTCTAGAAGGAGGAAAGCTCTTGAAAGAAACTCTATTTTGCTTACCAGCTAGACAGTGACATCACTTCTTCAGTTGGATTTGATTCAATCCTGACAGAACTTTCTTCTTAGCAAGCTTCACCAATGACTTCTCGCCCATGTGCCGAAGGCGTCTATGCCATAACTGGACATTGACTTCATTTTCCGCAACATTTGTCAATTGTTGAGGAATTCTCGCCTGAGTCACATACAACCTTGACACTTTTGTTCCTCGTGCCACTACCAGCGAGCCTTTAGTGAGCTTCCATTTACCATTGTAGAAGGTATTACAAAAACCTTCCTCGTCGAGCTTATCAACAGAGATTAGATTCAGACGCATATCTGGAACATACCTGACATCTCTCAGAAGCAGCTTCATCCCGTTCATAGTCTCTAGGCAAACATCTCCTTTGCCGACAATCATCGAGCATTTATCATTTCCCATTCTTACAGACCCAAAATTACCAGGTGTGTAAGATGAGAAGAGTTCTCTCCGTGGTGTTGCATGAATAGTAGCACCACTATCAACTACCCAACTTGTCTCTTGGATAGTGAGGTTAATGATGTCATCATCACAGATAACATTGAACTCTCCAAGAGAATTCGCTTCATCATCACTGCTCTCCTCTTTCCTCACATCCTTGCCTTTGTTCTTCTTCTGATCCTTCTTGAACTCTCGGCAAAATCTTTTGATGTGGCCCTTCTTCTTGCAGTAATGGCACTCAACGTTGGCAAACTTGTTGGATTTACCCCTGCTCTTGTCCCGGTTGCTTTGACCTTTGTTTTGACTTCTCCCCCTCGTCACTGTAGCCAAGACCTCTGACTGTGAAGAAGATGAGCCTTGTGTTCTTCGTCTCATCTCTTCATTCAGAATGCCACTTTTGACGGTTGCCATACTCATGACACCATTAGGTGCAGAGTTTGTGATTGAAACCTTCAAGGTTTCCCATGAATCTGGGAGAGTCGCCAGGACTATAAAAGCAAGCACCTCATCGTCGAATTTTATGCCCATACTAGCCAACTAGTCCACGATTCCTTGCATCTCATTAAGGTGATCTGCAACCAATTTGCCTTCCTAGTATTTTACTTGCATCAACTTCGTCAAGTAAAATAGATTGTTGTTCCCTGTCTTTGAGGCATACAATTCTTCGAGCTTCTCCCACAGTGTTCTAGCATGCTCAATGCCAGAAATGTGGTTGTAAACATTATTCTCAACAAATTGCCATATATAGCCACAGACTTGGATGTGTTCAAACTCCCACTCCTCATCTGACTTATCTTCAGGCTTTACCAGACTAAATACTAGTAAATGCATCTTCGTCACGAATAGGAGATCCTTCTTCTTGTTTCTCCACAGGTGGTAATTTGTGCCATCAAGAGTGATTATCTTGTTTATCCTCGCCTCCATTTTCGATCAAGAATTTTAACAGCCTTCTTTGATAAAAAATTCTTCCGGCGGTGAATAGTACCGTATATGTGAACAGTACCGTATACTCAAAATAGCACCGTATATGTGAACAGTATCGTATACGTGAATAATGCCGAACATGTAGTGAATTTAACTGATTCGATAATTCCCAGGAAAGATGGCCTAGCCAATCTTCATAGACAAAATTATCATTCCAAGATAAATCCCTAGGAAAGACTGGAGGAACAAAAGGTTCACTCAAAACCCAGCCTCCTAGACAGGACTCACTTGCACAGTGTATTAATTCACAACCTATACCTGACAAAGCATGAACCTTCAGCTCCGCTACCAGTTGTTGGGTCCCGTTGGTACTATCTTGCGGAATAATGATCAATCAGAAATGAATGGCACACCGAATTTAACGTGGTTCACCCAAAACTTTTGGGCTACGTCCACAAGCTCATTCCCGCAGAAAACTTCCACTATAAAAATAGTAGGCTTACAAAGAGAGACTTCCCTAAAATAATTAGGGGCAAAATAAAACCTAGAGTTCTACCCAAAATAGTGACTCAAAAGGTGTTTCCCAAGTGTTTCCCAAAAATACCCCAAAAGTATTTTCCCACTATTTTGTCACTCACTAAAATAAGAGGGACTGTTTTGTCACTTCTGAAATTTAGAAGGACTAAAGTTCTTCTTCCTCAAAATAGAAGGACTAAACTTCTTTTTCTTCCCTCTCTTTCTTTCTTTCTCCCTTTCCCTCACACACTCTTCCTCTTTGTATGTTGTGTGTGTTTGTAGATGAATTCATTCCCTTTATATAGGAAATGGATCATCAAAATTTCCACAAATGGGTGCTTAAATTCCACATTTAGGTGCTAGTTTTCTTCCTTCGTTTTTTTTTTTCAACAATGGCTGGCTCCATGTGGAGGAAACCAAGCCTAACAACTCGGTGCTCAGCGCAATTCCTTGTTTGTTGACTCCGGAAATGAATGCTTCTTTGGTTCGAAGGGTGGAAGAAGAGGAAATCAGAAGAGGTGTCTTCGAGTTAGGAAGCTTAAAAGCCCCCGGGCCTGATGGCTTTTCCGGGGTGTTTTACCAAGAATTCTGGGAGGTAATTAAGGCATATGTTGTGGCGGCGGTCACCAGCTTCTTTGAAACAAGATATATGGCAAAAAACTTAAATGAGACTGATCTTGTCTTGATACGAAAATATTGCAATACCTCTGGACAGATGGTTAATTTTGCAAAATCGTCTATCTGCTTTAGGAAGAACGTGCCAGCTGAAACTAAACAGCGGATGGTGGACATTTTTGGCATCATGATTCCGAGCCACAATGATCGTTACTTGGGGCTCCCTACTAGTTGGGGAAGATAAAAAAAGCAGGCACTTCAGTATCTTCTGAAAAAGGTGGACCAACGCACGCAATCCTGGAGGCAAAAGTATCTAACTATGGCGGGACGGGAGGTGTTAATTAAGGCAGTGATCCAGGCCATTCCGGTTTATGCAATGTTATGCTTTCGGCTGCCTTATGGATTTGTCCAAGATATACACAAGAGGATACACAAGTTTTGGTGGGGGCACAATAGTGAGGATGGGAAGGTTCACTGGGTCAGTTGGTTTAAGTTGTGTTTGCCCAAGAAATTTGGAGGATTAGGATTTAAGGATTTAGAGAAATTTAAATTATCCTTGCTGGCTAACCAAGGGTGGAAGCTTCTACAAAACCCGAACTCGCTGGTGGCAAGGGTCATTAAAGGAATCTAC
Organism: Turnera subulata; assembly: GCA_028386065.3. NCBI lineage: Eukaryota > Viridiplantae > Streptophyta > Magnoliopsida > Malpighiales > Passifloraceae > Turnera > Turnera subulata. The sequence goes on along the minus strand of JAKUCV010000928.1, from coordinate 41,339 downwards.
TTTCCTAATTCTTCTTTTCTTCAAGCTAAGCTTGGTAGCTTACCTTCGTGGGCATGGCGCAGTCTTTTGGATGGTCGCGATGTGTTAGTCAAAGCATTACGGTGGAATGTAAGGTCAGAGAGGGATATTTTGATATGGGAGGATGCATGGATACCTTCCCTTGATCGTTTTAAATTGCAATTCCCGAGGCCCCCAGACTGTCAGCTACGTTTTGTGAATGAGCTATTAACCTCTGATGAGGATAATTGGGATGCGAGGTTGCTTGGACAACTGTTTACTGCTGCTGAGATTGAGGCTATTAAAAGGATACCCATTGTTGCACAGGGGGTGAAGGACAGGATCATTTGGCACAAAACGAAAAGTGGTGAATACTCCTCAAGATCTGGATATGTGTTTTTATGCGAGGAGGCACTGGCTGGTATGAACAGGGCTAGTTCTGCGAATTGGAGTGCGGTTTGGAAAACTGAAGCTATCCCTAAAGTCCGCAATTTTATTTGGAGGGCACTCCACCATGCTCTTCCTATTCAGGAGACCCTTTTTAAGAGAGGGATAAAGGCTGACGATAAATGCAAGTCGTGTGAGAGTAATACTGAAACTCTCGAACACATGCTATTTTTTTGTGAACACACGCGTGCTGCGTGGTTCGCCAACCCTCTTGGGTACATACCTATGAAGGAGCACATTGTCAGCTTCAAGCAATGGTGGTCTGATATGGTGGAGGCATGGGCAGGTAAGAATGATTTTGTTTTGGAATCGCTATGCCATATGTGCTGGGAAATATGGAAGCAGAGGAACAACGCAATGTTTAGGGAGTATCGAATCGACCCAGAAAAAACAACGCGCTCGGCTACAAGACTGTCTTTTCAGTTGCTCTCGCAACGACAGAATCTACAAGCCAGGATTGTAACTCAAACTAATGAATGTTGGTATCCACCGCCCTCTGGTTGGATGAAAATGAATGTGGACTGTTCTTTCACGCCACAAGATGGATTGATTGGTGCAGGGATGGTTGTGAGGGATGATTTGGGTATGGTCAGAGAAGTAATTATGTGTGCAGGCTCTGGGGTGTCACCAGCAGCAGGGGAAGCTTGGGTTCTTTGGAATGCTATTCAGAGAGCACGGATGCTTCGACTGCAGAATGTGGTATTTGAATCTGGTGCTTGCAATGTGGTAAAGCATCTGGTCAGACCTCCGGAGGGACACATAGATTGGGACATTGAAGCTTGGATTATCAAGATCAGAAGCTGCTTTGATGATTTTGGTTAGGTCTCTTTCAGGTTTGTAAATAGAACGGCAAACTCGGTAGCTGATAGTTTAGCCAAGTATGCAAGAATACACAGGGTGAATGGCACTGGCGAGCAAGGCCTCCCTGCCAACTTCCATAGGCTTGTACAAAGTGATATGACTTGAATGAATGAAATTTACGATGTTCAAAAAAAAAAAAGATTCCATGCTCTAAAAAAAAAAAAGATTCCAATAATGCATTGAATAATACTAAAGGAAAAATAATTAGCCCACCAAAGGTTATCCTATTACTACGTACCAATTCTATATAGCTGAGTATCACGTGACTATATCAACTAACCAATTCAGACGAAAAAAAACTAACTACATGTTTTACAGGTGTTTTGCCTCATTATTAGAATTTAATACTCCTTAGTGACAGCCACGACTAACAAAAAATACTAATCAGACTAATGTTGGAGATAAAAAGACTGAAGGAAAAAAAAAAAACAGAATATCCGATTGCCTATCTCCTAGTGGCCTGCTTCAATTTTGATTACGAAAGCAATCACAGTGCTTCTCTTCTTCCCCCTTGTGTCCATATTTCTTAATATGAAGTCATTAATTTATTCTTGGAACGACAACGCTCACATGCACAAATAAGGACTAAAGTTTCCCTTCTTAGTCTCTTTAAACTATAGTCAAAACATTTTTCTATCAATGGCGTGCGCCAACCAGTGCACTATTTTTTCTACATTTTTGTCGATATTTATCCCTCGAGTAATGTGGAAAATTATATTCTAAAACATCGATGAAGTTTCGTTGCCTTGTATACCCCGCGCCATGATTTTGTGGCCACTACTTGCCAGCCAGCTTCCCACTTGCATCCCTCTACTTAGAAGTGAAAAGAAAAACAATCAAGGGATATATATATATACCCGCAGCTTGAGGGAGAGAACAAGTGATCATAGGAAAGACAGCCACCATCAGCCCACCCTCCCCAACAGTTGCCCAACTCAAAATAGCGTCGACCTCTTTTACTTTCACCATATCCAACCACCAAAAGTGAATGCAATGTGTAAGCATCATTTTCAGCAGCTCCTTCAAAGATTTCCTACAAAGAGGATAACGCAATAAGAGAATTTTGTGCATTAACTAATTTTCATTAAATGCAAGTGTTACTGTTATCAAATAGTAGTATCGATCACCAACCCCTTTCTTCAATCTGAAAAATGCCGGAGTAATGCGAAGCACAGCAGAGACTGGCCCATCCCACAAGGCCTTCATCACTTCCCTTTCGTCCATATTAGCCTTCCCCACATAACTCTTCATGTAAATTTTTCCAGGCTGAAAATAAAATGAAGGGTGAAGCATGTAGCATGTCACTGTAAACTATGTGTTTAATCATCCAAGACAAATGTATTTCCAACTAAAATAAGTTGAGTATGCTCTAATCATGCAAAGATGTATGTTTATCATGGAAAATTAAGTTAACCCTTACATTGCCCATGGCATCTCTGGGAGCCAAATCTGAAACTGTCCCATTTGCCAACCCCCATCTGAATGCAATGTCTAATGTTCGGCAACTTTTGTCATAATGATTCGGTACATTGTCCATAAATGTTTTTGGCGTAACTTCTGTTGCTTCTTGTGCATATCCACTTACCATCTTTTCTGCACTTGAAAAAGCCAAGCATTATCATTGGCAAAAAACAAAGAAATAATTAATAGTGTAAATCTTATTTTACATGCATTAAAAAGTAATCATAAAGGAAAAAGAAAATCACAAAGAGGGAATGCAGCTGCAATCTTAACTTTGATTGTGAGTACAAAAATGTAGTACCCTCCGCTTTCCACATCTAAAGATAGTAATTTAAAAGATAAACCTGATTCTAGTTAAGGCATAAAGAGAGAACATTAAAGTGGTGTGCTCACCCAAAAAGGATGAAAAATGCGAAGTAAGAATGACTGTCATCCAGTCTAACGAACAGAACCTGTTTTCCAACCAATTCTTAAATTTCCCTACGCACCCTTGTTTTCCCTTAAACTGGGATCTTTTGATTGTATCTCAGTTCTTCAAAGTGGAATGCCAAAACTTCAATCAATCAATTGAATACAATATTAACCTAAATCGTAAGAGTGGTCGGTAATGCAATCTAACCCTTTCGTCATTCCTAGAGGTCGGGGAGTCTTTCTAACTCCAAATTGCAAACTCATCTTAAAGCAACCAAATTATGGCTTCAATGACTAGATAAGAAATAAAACAACTGCAAAAAAAAAAAGTAACAAATCTGGGTAGAAAAAAACGGATAGTGTATTATATGATGAACAAGGAAGAATCAAAAACAGAAATGCATGCTGCAGGCAGACGGCAACATAAAAATGACCCACTCAAATTCCTGGGAAATATAAAATCAGCAAGAGAAACAGCAAAAATTTGGTCCAAACACAAGATTACTCGAGTAAATAACTAGATGCAAGAAACATTTAATAGAACCCAGAGAGAAAATCACCAAACGAAAATGTAAACAATGGTTCCCAATAAGCTGCCCCAAGGCGATGATCTCCTACAACAGTATTGCAAAATTCTCCTTCAATGGTGGTCTACATTCGTATGGTTAAAAAAAAAAACATTCCACTTAATTTCTTGTCAAAGATATTTAAAGTAGCGAGACAAGAGTGCCAGTAGCAAACACTGAAAAAGACAAACACAGAAAGCGGGCCAACAAAGGATTTATTTCAATATAAAAGCAAAAGCTAGGCACACGCTTGATGATTTCTTCATTATCCAAACTTTAACAGAGACAGAATTATAAAAAAGCAAAGCAACTTTACAATAGTTTTACCATGCTTTTCGGGTTTTGGCCTGAAAACCACCACAGATCTGTCCCCTTCAATGTTTTCCCTAAGCTCAGCAATGTACAGAACCTCCTCCCCAGAAGCCACATCCTTGGCTACAAAAGTCACATAGTATATAATATACCAGTTTATCCTCAGATTCGCCCTCTGAACTCGCAGAAACTCCAGCTTCCTCGCTCCCTACCCCCAAAAAATCATATTTGGAAACAAAAAAAAAATACAACAGTTAAAACTTTAAAAGATGAACAGCGTAAGTAAATAGGAAAGAGAGACCGCTAAGCTCACGACTGTTATTTTTTTTTATTTTACCTAGATTATTTTATAATATCCAAAATCCACAATTATTTTATTACCATATAAATATCGATATAGAACGAGAAAGCGATTGAAACGGGAGATCTATAAAATAAACAATTACCGGCTTCTCGTTGTTCTCCTTCACGGCGCGGATAGTGAGCTCCTCGATCTCTCTTACAGTGTTGGTATGCTTCTCCAGATTTACGGTCGCGACGCCGCCGACGTCGAATTCATCGGGAGCCACCGTGTAATCAAAGTCCTGTTTGTAACGGAGGGCTTTAGAGATCAAGCAAAACACGAAAAATAGAAGATATAGAAGATAACAAACATAATAAACGAGGAGAAGAAAACAAATCGCGAACCCCAGATTCCTCAAGTTCCTTCCTGAACTGTCGAGCAATGGTCCTCTGCTCCACCGACTCATAGTCGTCGTCGCTGTTGATATCAGAAGCAGACATTGGGTTTCAGCTTTTAGGAGCTTCAGGCAGATCAGTAGAGAATCGAATGGGAAATGAAAACCCTAGCTAGAATTGGGCGGCACTCGTCGTGCTCTTACTAGTTACTGCCCACTTGGGTCGAAATTTCACTTTAACTTTCACTTCTTACTTTCACGTTCCCGTTTGGCTTCCGGTTTTAGTTTTACCTTTTACTTCCCGGTAAAAAATTTCCAGTGCACCTACTTTTACAGCTTTTCTAATTTGTACTGTATTTCTACAGCGCCCTTTGTGTAGAGCAAACCGAAACGAATTAACAATAACGTAGAAAACGATGCCGTTTTCTTGTGCATTCTTCAAAGTTTTTAAATATTTGGGTTTTCGCCTGCAAATTGTTTCACAGTTCTTTCAAACCAGCTATGAGGGAGTGCCATTGTGAAACTCCAGTAACGGTGACAAACGAATTTCCGCTAAATTCTTGTTAGTATTAATAAATGTTCATATAAATTATCAGTATTCATCTAAATAATTATCATGTACGGGATGCATAATGATGAAAACGTTTATTGAAGGTTTTTCTTGGTGTCGCTAAATTATGAAGTATCAACATAAGGTTTCTCTACTTTATGTTCTCGGCAAAAAAAAAAAACATAAGGTTTCTCTACAGGAAACATAGGCAAAATTGCAAATATAAAAATTCAACAGTTTTGGGATTATTTGACAGGTCATTATCATAGATTTTATGATGACATTAACTTTGAAGGGTTATATCATATGGTGATTGTGTTCGATGTTATCTTATAGAATTTTTCTTGATTGTGTGCAATAAGTACCAAGTTACCATTGATTTCAAATTCATACAAATTTTAGAAATTAAAGTGTTCAACTACTTGAGTTTTCATCCTGTTATTATAACTTGTTTCTCAAAAAAAAAAAAAAACTGTTATTATAACTTGTAAGAGCAACCTCCTGTCAATGTGCCATCACAACATTAAAACTGAGTCGTGGATACACCTTCCCCCCGTCTGACACGATCTGCATCTAGATGCATGCTTTTTTTATCTTTTTCTCTTAGAATTATTATCATGGACCGAAATATATCTAAAGTAGTAAATATACAAAATTTTAAAATCTAATATTATTTGTCAAGTCACCATCCTAGATTTTGTAGTGACATTTAATTGGAAGGCTTTCTTATATGATGATCGATTGTGTGCAATATTATATATCTTAGAACTTTCGTAATTATGTAGCAAGTATTCTTCTTTATCATTAGTGTTTATCCAAAAGCAATTACCAAATTACGATGGATTTTCAATGTTTAATTATTGTATTTCCTGGGTTAAGGTACAAAATAGTGTTCCAATCATAAGGAACTAATAAGTAATACTGTAATAACATATTCCAAAACTATATCATTTTGTTACAATGTGAGCTACAATTATCCTACGCGGTTCTCCTTATGCATCAAACTTATACTATATGGTACAAAAGCAAACTCCCAAATATTGTTGCCAGTAACGGAGATCCAATATTGTTGCGACAGAAGCTGGAGATGCGAAGAATAGTGTCTGTATATGGATGGTTTTGTAATTCATATATATTCATCCCGTAGCCGCCCTAATTACACTGTTAACTTCAGGAGGTAAAAAAGATGATCCATCAGCATTCTCTTCATCTAAAAAGAAGTAGGGTAGGTAATGGATCACACTCTGATAGGCTTGTTTTAGCCCATTGATCACAACCTGGGACCTTCTTCTCTGAAGTTCTAAATAAAACATCTGCAGAGGATGGAACTGCGATGTTGAGATCAAGATTTAGATTAGAAGAACCCGAAGTTTCTACTTCGAGACAACTTGTGGAATCAGAAGCAATGTGATCACCCTTAAAATATTTCTTGGATTTGCATTTTCGGTTCAATGAGCCTGATGATGTTTCCTGACTAGAATCAAGTTCAGCTTGAGAGCGAGGGAGAACTTGATGTAGCCGATGATTATTTGGATCTATTCCAACGCTTATGAGCTTTTTCTTTATATGTGAGTTCCAATAATTCTTCACTTCATTGTCCGTTCTTCCTGGCAATCTTCCTGCTATCAGCGACCACCTAATAGACCACACCATACACAATTACCACGTCGTATCATACTCAAAATATATATACACTACGTACTAAAAATGTTAATGTGACTATATATATCAAGACGTTCAATATTGCATCCTTTATGTATATATACTTTTACTAATTACTTACTGTAATAAAATTGTCTATTGATGTAGGAAAAGAAGCGTACCTGTTACCAAGGAGTGCATGCAGCTTAATAATGAGATCTTCTTCATCCTGAGCAAAATTACCACGTTTAATGTTCGGCCTGAGATAGTTTATCCATCTCAGCCTGCAACTTTTGCCACAACGAAGCAAACCTGAATGATGTGAAACACTTTATCAGCTGAAATGAATGCATGTATGGGTAGATATATAAGAAAATTCCAGCATATATAGCTAAGTACTGGCTATATGGATATATATAAACCTGCAGCCTTGGGGAGAGAACGCCAACAACCTTCTCCATGAGTTGTAACATAATCAATTAGCTTCTGGTCCTCTAGCTTAGACCAAGCTCCTTTCACGTTGCCTTGCGTATCACAACAAGGCTTTCTCATTGGCTTGCTGTCTCTGATCAATCACAGGCGCCAAAAATTGCAGAAGGATGATGGTGCGGAAAAACAGAAGGAGTGTGCTGGAATTTTGAGCAAGCCCCGTTTAATGAAACAAGGCAAGAATTTAAAGAAGAAGTAGATGAGGGATTCGATGTGGAGTTGACTTTAAAAGGTTGGAATGGTGGTTTTAAGGGTTTAGGTGGAACACGAATGTCCTAATGTACGTGAGAATAGTTTCCTCGTTTTGGAGTTTTCTTTGTTTACCGTTAAGTAAATGTCTCTTTCTTTTACTTCCATATATAAATTTCTTGATTGTATTTCAGTTGGTTGAATTACTTACCACTTTGAGAATTTCGTCAATGAGTATTCTCCTATTTTTTCTTTTCGCGCTTAACGTTTATCATTTCATGGATCTTTTTAGCATGATTTTCCAACTATTCTAGCTTGGCCTCAACTTCTACACCAGGTAAACTATATATAAGGGAAGAAAAAAAAAAAAAAAGCAAAGTGTGACTCGAGTAATTACCCATCTTCAGTGACGTAGTTATCAGGAGTAATCAAATGTTAAACGCACTCCACAAATCCAGTTGCTCTACCAGACAAGCAAGTGGCTCGAGGCCATTAACTTATGGGACTGCATGCTTTGTATAACTGTGAAGAAGTATATAAGATGCACATAGTAATTGGTGCTTAAAAGCAACCTGACTAGCCGAGATACATGCATATATATCTGCTGTATCAATTAGCTTAGAGGAAAAAATATAGATGTATTCTATCATCCTTGTTTCTTTCGGAGTCCCAATCATTTGAATATTGTGCAGCTGAAATGAATTTAATTAAACACTTAAAAATGGTGAACTGGAGAAGAAAGATGAGGGGGGCTGGTGAGAGCTTAATTACGATATCTGCAATGCACCACACCAATTGTTTCATCAACATTAAACACCAAATTCCAGTTAAATAATCAGCCCTTTTTTTATAATATACATACAGTAGTGCAAAAGAAAGAACGTCTTGTTCATCCTAAAACTGGGATCAGCAATTCTGCTGCAGTGTAGGCTGACTCGACGTACATGTCTACCGAAGACACTGAATAGCTAGCCAGATTATTCTGCTGCTCGATACATGCCATCCTAAAATTTGATTCATTTGCAGTAGTTGGGACAGGTTTAACAATTTCTGGTTACATGTGTAGAACTATATCGTCTCTCATTTCTCATCCATGACCAAAGACCGTTTGGTTTGCGAAATCCTTTCCTTGCATGCGATCCCAAAAATCAACTTCTGAATTAATGACGTTCAACTAGTTTTTAGAAACAATAAATGTGGGTGCTTCTATTCAAGGATTATGGAGTACTATTGAACTGATCTATTAGAGAGCATTAGAAGTTTCATAATGTGTCACGATGAGGCTCACCATTTTTGTTTGACCATTTGTTGGGCTGCCAACCAGTCATTTGTGCTCTAGATTTGCTCCTTGGAAAAGTTCATTTGTGACAATTTTTTATGTTGAAGAAAAGCGTTTGAACTTTTCATATATTGACTGCCTATCTGTCCTCTGATTGGTGTTCTACTTCACACTTACGAAGAAAAAGAAAGAAAAGGTAATTCTAGTCCCGGGATCATTTATAATCTCATGAAGCGACAATATTACGCGGTTTTTGTCAGTTGTCAGATGAATCAATCTAAATTATTTACTTTTGTTTTTCTGAATAAGCTCCAAATAAGTACTTGACATGTTACCTATATTTTGATATATGGCTTAATCTGTTTTATATAACTTCTCGTTTCAAAAAAAAAAAAATATATAATATACGAAGAATCAGTTGAAAGACACCAGTTGGGCTATTTATTTGTTAACAAAAGCTTTGCAGTTTCTTGGGTATAGTTTAAATAGGGAATATTGGGCTTTTTATGACACACTGGGCTAAGCTCCGATTCCAAAAAATTGAAGGAAGAAAATGATTGGGCTAAAAAGCACAGGTTATTTTCTAGTGTTGGATCCTCATTTGACAAGTTCAATAAGCAATTTTTAAATGAAAAATAAATTTTTTTATAATCCTTAAAAGAATTTATTTTTTCTTTTTTGGTGGAAACACCGGGATCAGTATTATATTAATAATACTATAAACAAGTTACAAATGAAAAGAATTCAGCCCAAAAGACCCTTATCCTCCATTAACAAAGCACGCATATCAGCTGGAGGGGAGGGAAGAATTGTTGGACCTTTGCAAAACACACTAGCCAAAGAAGCCAGCAAATAAGCTGCTCTGTTGGCGTCTTGATGTACAAAGTCTATGGACCAATGTCCATTAGATTTTAACAAAGATTTAATACTCGTTACTACTGTTTGATTGTCATCTTCCCACACAATGTCATCCGTGATCCAATTAACCACGTCTGCAGCATCCACTTCAAAAATTATGAGTGGTGAGTCTAAACTAGAAGCAAAATGAAGACCATGCCACACTGCTAACAGAGTAGCCTTAAGTCCCACATGGCCCAGATCATTCACAGCAAAGCCAACAACCCAATCTCCATCCTTATTCCTGCAAACACCCCCAGCATTACAGTTGCCATTTGTGGGGCTAGCAAACACAGCAATATTAAATTTCCAATAACCATACATTGGAGGCACCCAATGCGCCGTTATTGCAGATTCTTCATTGCCAAGCAATTTGTTCCAGTGTGGAGTTCTCAGTGCTCTAAGAATAGTCTGGGAAAAGGAATAAATGATGCAGACAGGGGATGATATTGCTTCAACTTCCTCTTCAAAGACCATGCGATTTCTCCATGACCAGATTTTCCAGCATGCGACTCCAAAGGTTAGGCGCCAAAGCAGCCCTGTATTTCTGTGTTGGAGGTTTGCAAGGAGCCACTCTCTTGTGTTAAACATGAAAAAATTCTGATCCATACCTAGAGCCCACCAGATATCTTTTATGTAATGACAGTCTCTAAATGCATGGAGTGTGGTCTCAGGTTCCACGTGACATCTTGGACAAAGGTCTGAGGTAGACATGTGCCTACGTGATCTTTGTACATTGGTCAAGAGCCGGTCATGAATTAGCAACCACAAGAAGGAGCTTATGCGTGCTGGGCCCTCCCACTTCCAGGACAGATCCCATATCTTATCCTCGCTTCCCCAATTAGGCCCCTCCACAGCCTCATAGGCGGAGGCTGTTGTGAAGGATCCTTTGGTGTTGGGTAGCCATTTTGGCTTGTCTAGTCCTCGCTGGCTTGAAGGGGGGATGCACTTAGCTATCTCATTTTGCCATGAAAGTGGCAGTACTTGACGAACGAGATTCCAGTCCCAAACTCCATCATGGCTGGTCATATCACTTACCTTACATAACTCCCAATGATGCAGTAATTGAGTAGCTTCATGTAATAGGACCAAATCCTTGTTCAGCCACCTGTCTCCCCAGAAGAGTGCATCTTGGCCATTTCCGATCTCCCATCCAACATTGACTCTGAATACAGGCCATAGTTTGTATAATCCGTACCATAAATTAGAGCCGACACGTTTTTTCAGTGTAAGGGGTGCTACTGGACAATTTTTAAAGTACTTGCCTCTAAATACTTTTACCCATAGTGCATCTTGGTTTGAAATAACCTCCCAGGCCACTTTCATTAACAAGGCGTCATTGCTCTTGCGCATCTTCCTCAAGCCAATGCCCCCCCGGCTTTTAGGTTGACATAATTGGTCCCAAATGACTAGGTGTGGCTTCCTTTGCCCCTGTTCAGTCCCCCAAATAAATTGTCGACAGAGCCTGTCTAGAGTGTCACAGATAGCACGTGGCAATCGAATGGTCTGCATGGTGTAAATTGGCAAGGCCGACAATACCGATTTTGCTAATGTAATGCGACCGGCCAGAGATAAGCGACTTGCTTTCCATCCCCCGAGTTTTTTCTGTGTCTTATCTATGAGATGTTCGAAATCCTTCTTACTGCATCTCGAATGAAGGAGAGGGATACCCAGATGCTTGCCAAGGTCTTTTGTGAGAGAGAAACCAAATGCACCACTGATATCTTTAGCGAGTGCCTGGTGAATATTGTTGGAAAAACAAATTCTGGACTTGGTTTGACTTATTTTCTGTCCGGAGAAGAAGCAAAAGTTCTGTAGGCAGTCATTGATTACTGACACTTGGTCCTTCGAGGCTGTGGCAAATAAGAGGAGGTCGTCGGCAAAGAAAAGATGAGAGAGTTTTGGACCCCCTCTGCTTAGAGTTATCGGTTTCCATTCCTTCTTTTCTACGGCGAGGTGGATAAGATGACCCAGTCTTTCCATACAAAGAACAAAGAGATAAGGAGAGATTGGATCACCTTGACGAATACCTCTTGAAGGGTAAAAAGTTTCAGTTGTGGCCCCATTCCAACAAACTTGTAATGAGGAAGTGGAAACACATTTCATGACAAGTTCGACAAGCCTCATAGGAAAACCCACTGTCACTAATGTCTCCTCAATAAAACTCCACCGTAGCCTATCATAGGCCTTTTCAAGGTCAATCTTGATTATCATAATGCCCGACTTCCCTTTTTTCTGCTTCAAGGAATGGATAACCTCCTGCACTATTATAGAATTGTCTGTAATGTGTCTGCCTGGTACGAAACTTGACTGATTAGGCTCAACAAGGTCTTGCAGAAGCGGTTTGATACGGTTTACCACAACCTTCGTTACCAATTTATAGAGAACGTTACAAAGACCAATCGGTCGAAGTTGGGTAATTCTTTCCGGCCTTTCCACCTTCGGCAGTAGCACCAATAGGGTCTGATTCAGTTTTGGATCCCACCAGCCCTCCTCAAACACTTTCTTGATGAAGGGGACGATAGTGTGTCTTACATGGTCCCATTGAGACTGGAAGAAAATCGCATGCAGACCATCAGGACCCGGTGCCTTGAGTGCGCCCATTTGCATGATATTATCCTTGATTTCGAGTTCATCAATTGACCTTGTGACTGCCGCTAGTTTCCACTGGTCCAATCTTGGGAATCGATTGGGTAGTGGAAATAAAGTGGAGTTGGGTCCATCTTCCCGAAATAAGTTTTGAAAATAGGATACCGCTAAGTTCTGCAGCTCCTGCTCATTCGATATCCACTGGTTATTGTCGTCCATAAGAGCTTCAATTCTATTTTGCCTTCTTCGAATTATGGATTTTGCATGGAAATATGCGGTATTTCTGTCTCCCTCTTGTATCCATTGACATCTCGCTTTTTGAGCCCAAAAAACCTCCTCTTGTATGAGTACTTTGTCAAGTTCCATTCGTAATTCCACCTCCAATTTAGCTAAGAAGGTGGAGTGGGAGTGCTCCAAAAATTTCTGAATTCCTGCCAGCCTAGCTAGTAATCTTTTTTTCCTTCGATGGATGTTGCCGAATACCATTTTATTCCAGCCCTGTACTGCCGACTTAAACTCATTAGTTACGGATGTAACAGACGAACCATTCTGCCATGCTTGTTTCACGAATTCGGCAAACCCCGGATGGGTGAGCCATGCTGCCTGAAACCTGAAAGGTCTGCGGGTAGCAGGTGGGGGGTTGCTATTCTGAATAAAAATAGGGCAATGATCAGAGCACGTTCTTGGGAGGTGCTTGACTATTGCTTCAGCAAACATGATTCTCCAAGCCCCATTGCATAGAAATCTGTCTAGTCTAGCAAGGGAGCCACCACGCTTCCAGGAGAATTTTGTACCGACAAAGCCCAGGTCCACCAAACTAGAATTAGACACACACTGTTGGAAGGCTCTGTTCGCAAGCCCTTGTCTGCCCCATTTGTCCTTTCTTTCCCAGCCCGCTAGTATGGCATTAAAATCTCCAGTTAGTAACCAAGGTTCCTTGATGGTTGCTGCTAGAGATTCTATGTTTTGCCACAGATATTTCCTCCATCGTTCTTGAGGACTACCGTACACAGCAGTGAAAATGAAGCCATCTTTTTCTCCAGTTAACCGGCAGTGGACAAATTGTGTATGGTTGTAGAGAATTTGCACTCCGACCTGTTCTCCATTCCACAATAGCCAGATACCCCCTGCATAACCCCGTGATTCAACTCTATGAGAATGGCTATAGCCCAGCTTCCTGATGATTCTCTCTGCCCGATAGCCACTTAGCCTAGGTTCCACAATTACTGCAACTTGAGGTCGATGTTCCTTGCACATATCTCTAAAATGCCGTGAAAGTTGTTTTTTGCCAGCTCCCTGGCAATTCCATGCTAGGATATTAATCATAAGATAAGAGAAAAGAGCAAGGGCGCAGCATACAGCTGCACTTCTACTGAAGTTGAGGACCCTGTGGGTCCAAAGTCATGGGTGCCGCTTCAGTCAGCCCGCTCTCATTCATTACAGGACTGGTACATGCAGTGTGTGGAATTTTGTGAGGATGGCTAGGTTTGGGGTCAGGGGGTTTTTGCAGTGGACTCAGGGCTGTACCAGATGGTGATGGGGGTGGTGTTGGATCATGATGTGGCTGAGTATGTGGTGTGGTTAATGGACTGTGGATGATGTCTGTGTGATGACTTTCCGAAAGGGTGACTGCTGTGTGAGCAGGGTTGTTTTGTGTGTTTGATGGGGATCTTAGGTGAGAGCGTGTTGGGGCAAGGTTAATTGCAGATGTGGAAGGATCTTGTTGTGTTGTACCGAAACCAGTTGAGGCCTTGAGAGAATTATTAGGGTTGTCATTTGTGATATTTTGGAGTGGGATTCGTTTTGGGTTAGATGGTTGGGCTGGTTGGGGCTTAGTACCCTGGTTTGGCTTGCGTGTTTGGGTCTGGCCCTTGGAGGGTTTCATGGAGGGTATGTTATTCTGGTTGGGGGATTTGGGGTTTGGTCTCGGGGCCGTGGGAGTAATTGTGGTAGAGTCCGTGTCATGACCTGGAGTTGAATGGTACTGGTCCTCTTCATTGAGTGCCAAAGCTTCATATCGGTTGTTACCCAAACTCGCCGGCACTGAGGCATGAATCACTTGAGTGCCGTTCGCTTGTCGTTTAGCAGGACGACGATTTCTCTTTGGCACATTCATCCATTCTCCTCTGTCTCCTCCTGTTTGAACCTGGCTGGGATTGCTTATATTGCTCCCTTGGCTCCCGGTTGGGAGTCCGCTTAGGCCGCTATTAACTGACTCGGGTGGCTTTAAGTTCTGGCCATCTTCCTTAGGGCGTTCTGGACAAGCAAGAAAGTTGTGACCAACTCTGCCACAAACCAAGCAAATATCTGGTAGCCCTTCATAGCGCACTTTGATTTTCTCCCCTTCCAAACATACTGTTCCTCTCAGTGGTTTTGTCAGATCAATTGAGACTGCCACCTTGGCAAATTTTGCTCGACTTGGGCTGGTGGTATTGCCATCCAGCTTCACCGTTTTCCCTACCATATCCCCTAGTTGCTTGAACACCCGTGAATGGTATCTATTGGTTGGGAAATCGGGGAACTGTATCCACACTACCACTGACTCAATTCTATCACTAGAGGCCCTGAATTTCGGCGTCCAAGGTTGAACACTCAATATATTGCCATAAATCATCCAGGGCCCATCAATAAGTGCATGCAAGTAATCACAAGACTTCCAAAATCGCACCAGATAATAATTATTTTCAAGGTCTATAATTTTGAAAGTACCTGTCGGCTTCCACAGAGATGTAATCTTGTTGTATAGTGCCTTATATCCGATGGCTCTGCCCAATAGCTTGACCACGACGGTTTGCTCCCATTGTTTGTCTAGTCGCGCCTTGAATGGATCCGACAGTTCCAAGCTAGGAATTCCATCACGCTCCACAACAATGAGATCACCCTCTTCATATTCAACTTCACCCTCCTCAGCCCATGGGTCTTGCGCAGGGTCCTCTTCCGTACCAGTGAAAAGTGTGTCTCTATAGCTTGGTTTGGATTCTTTCATGGTAGCATCATGGGTAGGCGGGTTATGAGTTTCTGCCTCTCGAAGATCTGACTGCTGTAGTTGGGCTTCCGCCATCAGCTCATCTTCTTGTTGCTTGAGCTTCACTTTCTTAGCGTCACGAAGGCCATCCAAATCTCTCCGGTCTTCCTTGGTTGTCTCATCAGGTGATGGCGATCTGTGGCGGTTATGGTGTTGGGGGATGACAGGGTCCCTCTCTCTCGATCGGGATCGTTCCCTTGGACTTGCTTGATGGGAAGTCGCCGCCGACATGGGCGCCGACAGGGGCAGAGAAATGCTGGCTGTGAAGCAACGATCACAAGTGGTGGTTTTGCTTTATGGGTTTACATCAATCTAGTAGATGCAGCTGCAGAGATTGAAAGATGCCGAAGGTTTCTCTTTTTTTTTTTTTTTTTTTTTACTGAAAGAATATCTTCTGGGTTCTAATAAGAATTTATTTTTTCTGCAAAAAGCAAAATCGTACTCATTCTGTATACTGGTGGGAATTAAGAAGCATATACACTGGTACTGGTGAATAACTATTCATGCTCCACACAAAAAACTTTAATCATCGACTAAAGATTTTCTCCAACAGTTCTCCAACAACAAACCGAAACATTTCATTACAACAAAGGATTAGAAAGTTACTCAACAACTTGAAAAAACCATTAAAGATGCATCATAATACTAAACATAACAATGATAACTACTGATGATGGACAGAAAACACATCAAAAGGTAATATCAAAGAGTACTTTGACATTTAGCGAGTCTAAAATTTCCAAGAGTACTTTTGTAGAACAAATTTTCGATCAACATATGTTGGGCAATACTTTTCCAGAGGAGAATGCCCAATTCTATTGCAGGCTTTGCAGATAACTTGACTTTGTGGGCTGAACCTTGGAGCTCTGCACTTGACATCGTTCTGGCTAGAATGACCGAATTTCTTACAAGCTTTACGTAGAGGTGGCAAAAATTCAAACTCAACCTTTTGTCTGACAGAAACATAATCCAGCTCAGTTTGAATCTCCACATATTCAGGAATCCGAAAATCAGCATCTATTTCTACACAAATTCGAGGAATTTGTTGTTTTCCAAACACATTTTTCTACTTCTTCTGCAAACAAAGGTCGGCCTATTACACTAGCAATCTTACTGAGCATTTCAGGAGTACGCAAATGAAGATTTAGGCCCGGTAATTTCATCCAAACTGGCACCAATTGCGCTTCCTTCACCAAGGACACGCTAGGTTCCCATGGCTTCAAAATGAGAGGACGCCCATCATTAAGAAACCAAGGACGTCGATCTAAGATCAAGTCCTTCCATTCGGCACCTCTGAAAACAAAGACAAACACCCCTCTGACTTTTCCACTGAGTATGAGTAAACATTGAAGCAACACTCCAACCAGTTAGAAGCAATGAATTCTTGTACAGACTCAAATGTCGGATCAACACCGAAAACGAAACCAACCAAAGCGTTTTCCAATTTTTTTGCTTCAGAGACCACCTCCTCTAGACCTGCACTTACCGTGCCTCCTACTTTGTATGGTTTTGTATGCTCTAATTTCAGTAGTCCAGCCTTCACTGGAGTCATCATCTTGCACAACTGTTTCCAAGAACGCTAAAGCCCGAGGTTCCTCTGGGTGGGTACACATGCGATGAGAAGAGGGGATGATATTTATAGGGGTTTGTAGGAGATTAATCGGCTTTTTGGAAGGATCAATATTAAAGTGTTTAAGTTTAATGACGTGACCTCACATATGGGAAACCGAGGAGTAGGGATGGCAATGGGTCGGGGTCTCCGCGGGGGAAGGTTCCCCACCCCCACCCCCGTTTCCGAAACGTTCCCCCATCCCCACCCCCATTCCCCGTTCGGGGGAAAAAAAGCCCCCATCCCCGTTCCCCGCGGGGAATCGGATCCCCACGGGGACCCCATTCCCCAATTTCATAGATAAAAATAATGTACAATATATTTACAATTGCAACTCAAAAGTTTTGCCTACTCTCAAATTCTAACTTTTTGTGTCAACTTGGGAAAAAATAAGACCTGCTGCATAGTATAAGTATAATTAGCGTGAATAAAAAATCACAAAAACCAAAATCTTATCAATAGAATGCTCTATTAAATTTACCAAGATGAAAGAAAGAAAGACATATATATTAATTTTAATATGTAAAGGGAAAAAATGAATAAAAATATATTTTATTATTGATATATATATTAATTGGATTGTGGTTGAAGGGTAATTTTGTATTTTTACTTATTTCGGGGTCCCTGCGGGTCGGGGGGAGCACTCCCCGCCCCCGTTATCAAATTCCCCACGGGGCCAAAATGTCCCCCATCCCCGCCCCCGTGGGGGAAAAATTACCCCCATCCCCGTTCCCCATTCGGGGATTCCCCACGGATTCCCCGTTTACAGGCACCCATTGCCATCCCTACCGAGGAGCCTACTTGAGATATGCAAGGGACTGTGTAGTTTGGGAGAATCAAATAAATGACATTGGAAAAATAGTTGGGGAACAAGGAGAACGAAGAAGGGCGGAAAATGGGGGAGTGGATGGAGTCCTTTGGGGAAAAAAAAGGTTAAAAAGTGTATTGAAGCACGAACATTTTATGTGTAATTTGGAAGTACGAAAAAAAATATTAAAAACAGAAAGATAAATTGAAATCTCGGGTACCATTATAAGATATGACTAAAATTGTACCAAAAAAAAGATATGACTAAAATAATATGAAGGATAAAATTGTAAATAGCACGGCAAACTAACATAGATATCCACTTGATTTTTTATCAAAAAAGATATCCACGTTTCTGCAGCATTTTCAAAAAAAAAAAAAAGGAATTCTCTATATTTGTAACCATGGAAGTCAATCCATTCGTACGATTTTTGTTCCTCCGGGATCCTCCCTAGTCCTCCCCTTTATTTTTTCTTCCCTAAAGGTGTTTTTCTTGCACTCGTATAACATAATTTTACATCAAAATGTGCAGTGACATATCATCTTGCTTATAAAGATAAAGAAAGGAAGCTGATTCCAGTCGAGTGGCCACAATGATATAGAATGTATAAATTATGTGGCAACATAACATTAGTTTGCTGGGCTGCCAACCAGTCATTTGTGCTCTAGATTTGCTCCTATGAAAAGTTCATTTATGACCTTTTTTATGCTGAAGAAAAGGGTTAATTTTTCAAATTGACTGCCCTTTTCTTTTGTGGTCAATCACTGACCTCTTTAAATTCACAAAAAGTGATAATTTTACTAATTTTTGATCCGTTATTCTATTACACATTTATGAAGTAAATGAAACTAATCTCATCAATTATTTATAGGGAGATTACAAGGTTGTTGTCACTTGTCAGATGAATCGCTCGCTCTAAAATGGTTCTCTTTTTTTTTTTTTTTTTTGTCGGACAGTACTGTGATGTGTATGTTTCTATTTGCAGAAGAGGCGTAAACGTAACTAGAAATAATCACCAGTTGGGCCTTGCTTAAGAAGGCTTTGCAACTCCTGAGGTAAAGGTTTATGAAATATTGGACCTTGGACTGACGAACTGGGCTTCAACACTTAATAAATCAATCATATTATTTTCCGGCTAAAAATCACTCCAAATCAGAACAGGGTTAGGTTAAAATTTCTACAAATGATTTTAGAATACTTATACCAAAAAAATTTGTCTAAATGCAAAATATGTGATAACAAACACCTACTTCTCAAAAAAAAATCGATATCAAGTTACTAGAGTAAACAAACTGAAAACTTTTGAAAACTTGCATGCGTATATAAACTAAATAAATTATCAAACCAAATTTCATATTAGCATTTTTTTTGGGGAAATCTGAGCATCATATTATTTCAAACTAATCAAAATCCAAGAACAAACATCGTCAAAGCAACAAACGGAATGACTATGACCGAGACTTTGCAACAAAGACAAATACCAAATTACATTCTCTAAACACATGACAGAAACGACATTGCAGCAATGAAACGGAGACATCCAGCATCAGTGGCAACTGGCAACATGAGTTCATCATCTTTGGAGACCCACGAACGTTTCCAAAAGGACACAAAATCGATGCATACAGATGGCACAATTAAGATTCACATCAGAGCGTCCTAATTTGCTACAGGCGCGGCAAACGGGTCCACGTTTAAATTGTGGGTCAAACTGTAAACCTGAGCACTTAACTTCGCCTTCACCACGAGTATGACCAAATTTCCCACAAGCATCGCAAAGAGGTGGAAGACATTCAACCTCAACCTTTTGCCTCACCTCCACTTAATCAAGCTCAGTTTCAATGACAACATATTCAGGAATCTCAGTATAAGCATTAATTTTCTACACAAATTCGAGGGATATTGGATACTACTCTTCCATCTTCTACTAGTTTCTCCGCAAGCAATGGTCTGCCTAGCTATCACACTTGCAATCTTACTGAGCACAAGAGGAGTACGCAAATGAAGATTCAGACCAGGCAACTTGATCCAAATTGGCACTGATCGCGCTTCTTTAACCAAGCACACGCTAGGTTCCCATGGCTTCAAGATAAGAGGCCGCCCATCATCAAGAAACCAAGGACCTTCATCTATGATCCTCTGCTTCCATTGGGAATCTTCAAAAACAAATATAAAGACTCCGGACTCTTCCACTGCGTACAACTGCACATTTGTGCCGAACTTCCAGTTGGAATCAATGAAGTTTTGCACAACAGAAACTTGTGGATCAACCCCAAAGACAAAACCAACCAAAGCGTGTACCCATTTTTTGGCTCCAGAGGCCACCTCCTCCAAACCTACTCTTACCACATCTCCTATATTGTCTGGTTCTGTATGCTCTAATTTCAGCAGTCTAGCCTTTGCTGGATTAAACATCTTGCACAAACAGTTTTGAACTACGCTAATTAAAGGGCCTAGGCTTATCTGGATGGGGACAAATGATGAGAAGAGACGAGGATATTTATTATATAGAAGTTTAAAGGAGATACATGATGAGATAATCTAAATTAAAAAGTTGTACATGAATTTCACCAAAAAAAAAAGAAAAGTTGTACATGAAATCAAATCTTATCCATGATTTCAACAATTCAACATTCAAATTTCGAATGCTCGGCCAGCTACTATTAATTAACACATTTTATCAATATCTGTGGTACCAATCCCATAAATAAATAGTAAATGGGTTTTTCTATCTTGTGCCCTAAGAGTACATGATAAGACCTTAAAAATAAAAATAAATTATCACAATTAATGTGTATCATTGTCATAGTGACTGAAACAACCCTTTCATTAAAAATAATTTGTATAATATAATTAATAATAATGAAGGTTATTTCAGTCATTATGAGAATAATACACATTAATTGTAAAGAATTATTTCTATTTTCAAGGATTTATCATGTGCTCCTAGGACACAAGATAAAAAAACCCATAGTAAAATACTCAGAACATTATACAGAAAATGAAATTTACCTCGGACATGACATTGATAGCCACTGTCCATAACAATTATCAGTAGCCTTGGGTTGATATAATAAACATAACCACAATGCATAGCACACGGCCCCTCTGTACCGTATTAATCAATTCTTATCGGATGCCTAGCACAAGTCCTACAAGAATTCCAGTTGCCCGAATACCTTGCAATAATGGTGATAGACACACATACTCAACCATTACCCAACCACAGGGAAGACATAAATTCATCACACTTTCAAACTTGACAAACTAACGCATTAGAAGAAAACATAGAACTTGCTAGAGTATTATAAGCTTTTCTTGCATTGTCTAACCATAACCGACAGTAACTAAGAGAAAGTCTCAGAGCTACAATCAGATACTATCTATTCATACTGGTGGTATGGTATCCCATAAATACATTGGAACTACTATCGATATATATGAAACAGGAAATGTAATCCCCTCGGACATGGATACCAATTGGCCCGAATTATCATCAATGGAGGCCTAAAGATCTCAAAGCCATTAAATTTAAATAAATATACCGTCAAAGTTATATTTATTTAAAAACAATATGTAGCATAGAGCAAGTAACACCATCGTGACTGAAGCTCTTGCAAGCCTTACAATGTGGAGGCAGCCACTCATACTCAACCCTAACCAAAACGGAGGGAAGACCTAAATCGATCGCACCTTCAAACTCGACATAACCCGGAAACTCAGAGTCAGCATTTACCTCTACACAAATCCTAGGAACAGTAACCCTTTGGCCCTGGATAACGGGTTTCTCCACATACAAGGGTTTGCCAATAAGTACACTTGCAATCACACCCAGTAATCGAGGGGTCCGTAAATGAACACTCAAACCTGGTAACTTGATCCAAACTGGAACTGAACTCACAGCTCCCCTGTCCATCCGGACACAAGGTTCCCATCTCTTAAAAACGAAGGGTTTCGCATCAAGAAAAGGGTAAATAGCATATATAGGGTCCGTACTATTTCAAAAGTACCGTTTGGGGGTCTGTACAATTTTTTGTCCCTTTTACGGGTCTATACTCTTATTTTTCGTACCTTTTAGGGGTCTCGGGCAGTCCATGTCATCAGCGGGGCTGCCCGAGACCCCTAAAAGGAACGAAAAATAAGACTATAGACCCATAAAAGGGACAAGAAATAGTACAGACCCCCAAACAATACTTTTGAAATAGTACAGACCCTATATATGCGATTTACTCGGGAAAAAAACTCGTATACTAACCCCTAGGGAGAAGTAAATTCGAAAATGGCCATAACTTCTCGTCCGGAACTCGTTTTAGTTCAAAATTTTTTCCTCCCTCTTATTTTGACATGATGTAAAGGATAGTATTAGTCCCCACTCTTATCTTGAAATTTGAAAAAATAGCAAAAAAACCGATGTACTAAACCTTAGGGAAAACGACCGAGAACAAGAAAAGGGCCATAATGAGTTATTAGTTCCGGACGAGAAGTTATAGGGCTCGTACTATTTCAAAAGTATCATTTGGGGGTCTGTACTATTTCTTGTCCCCTTTATGGGTCTATACTCTTATTTTTCGTCCCTTTTAGGGGTCTCGGGCAGTCTATGTCATCAGCGGGACTGCCCGAGACCCCTAAAAGGAACGGAAAATAAGAGTACATACTCGTAAAAGAGACAAAAAATAGTACAGACCCCCAAACGGTACTTTTGAAATAATACGGACCCTATATATGCTATTTACCCTCAAGAAAATAAGGACCCTGATCCAAGATTTGCTGCCCATGTTCAAAAGTTTCAAAGACAAAGATAAAAGTTCCTGGCTGATCCTCTACCAAAAAAGGCTTCACTTCCCCGTATTTCTTGAAGTTCGCAGCAATGAAATTATGCACAGCAGGAAGTGGCTTAACCAACCAAAGCGTTTTTCCACTTTCCACTCTCAGAAAGCACCCACTCTCAGAAAGCACCTCATGGCTCTCAGCTTTGGCCACCTTCTTTCCTTAACTGTCCTTTGCAGGCTCAATGAACTCTAATTTCGCTACATTAGCCTTCGCTTGATCCATCTTGCACTAATGTTAATTTGATTGCTGTTAAATATCACCACTCTGCTTGAATCAGGTTCAATATATAGAGGAGAAACGCATGCATCATGCATGTGTATAATTGTACTAGATTGTCATTGATAGTAGGCCTTTTTGGAAAGACAAAAGACTGTTCGAGTGACGCGATTCCCTTAATTAATTCGTAATTGGGAACCGAATCGTCTTCAGCCTTGAGAAAAGAAAGCAATTAGAGTAGCACAAGGAACAACAAAATCTTCATTCATTCCAAAGCAAAATACAGCTCGAGTTGGATCAGTATTTACCTTTTTTTAGTGTCTCTAATTTACTCTTACAACATAATCCTTTTTTTCCAATTTCGGTTTATGCAGTTGTACTGCTCGTGGAATTTACTAGTACGTCCTTCGCTTCACTCAAATTGCTCTTCAACGGGTGCCCGAAATGAAAAGATAAGCCATATAATGGTAATTGGCAACTGCTCATATATATCCGGTGTGAAAAAGCCTCAATCAAAAATAATACAACAGTTTCTAATATATCCTATTTAAAACCACTTTTTTCTATCCACCGTTTCCTTTTCTTTTTTCTCCCACGCCCCTATCCAACGGTGAAAATACAATTAATTTTTCCCCAAAACATATTGTAGAAACAATATATATTGTCTGTGTAATACATTCGCTACGAAGGGGAATTAATCAAATGCAGAATTCTTGTTTATTTAAGCAAAATACTTTTATTTTCATAGGTCATCTAAGAAACACCCAGTTTCAGTCTCTTGAGAAAAAGACAAGAGTGATGATTTTCATGTGTATAGGCTCGCTAAGAACACAGGAAACAGTTTAGCAATGCATTTTCTGGTGACTGATATGAATTCTCTCAAAGGAGAAGAATCATAAATCTCATTGATTAGTTGCTTTTGGCGGGAACACTTATTAAAGTTTTTGTTTTTTCCGGATATGTATGTTGCTGTGGAGGTGAGAAAAAAGAAAAAAAAAAAGGGATGATGTATTAATGCTGTTGTTTTGGGAAATGTATTGTTGCTATTAGTGCGAATGAGACATAGGGAAGAAGTGAGGGATAGTGTATTAATGTTGTTCTGGGGAGTGGGGAATGCATAGTTGTTGGTGGTGGAAATGAGTATAGAAAAGAATGAAGGTGCAAGGAAAAGGTGATTTTACGTGAAATATTCTAAAAATAGATTAGGTATAAATAACTTGGCCTAATCTCAACTACATATTGGAAAGAAAATGAAGACTTTCTTAATCTGAAAATATAAACCAACGACATTAAACGGTTGTTGTAAACCGATCAGATGAAATTGCACTACACAAAGACTCGAATGTTTATTGTTGTATTTGGAATTGTGATTTCCTATTTTTCACATTTATGGAATAAATTGATGCAGTTTTTTGACAGTAGCTATCAATGTCCGTGGGGAATGAGTTCATTTTCACGTTTTCATCTTCTGATCAAGAAAGTTCCAACGGAATACTTATTTGATGAAATTGGCAATTGAAAATTGCTTCAGTGATTAAATTGCATTTAATTAATTAAAAATTATTAATGCTTCTCAGCCCGTTGGGCCATTCCAAATGGCCAAGTTTTGAATCATACTAGGCCGCCTGAACACAGAGCCTGCTTAACAACTAAAAAGCCGAAAGGCCTTGTTGCCTTCTCATTACGTACGCCTCTAAATAGTGAATACAGTTAACAAAACATACGATGCAATGGGTGCTTCGGACCCAAGAAAAAGAACAAACATTCGAGTCATTGTGTAGTGCAATTCCAAATATAATCATGCACCATCCGGGGCAAGATCTAAGAGGGAAATTCGTAAAGGACAAGTAAGAGCTAGTTTAGCAGACCAATCTCATGGAAAGCTGCAAATCTCGATTCTACAAATAATTAAGGAACATGAGAAAGATAACCATAATGAAAATGAACTTAATTCCCACACTGTGGCACAATAATATCTAACAACAAATACTTTAGCTGTTCATAAGATGACACAAGGATCTCGTAGCTTAAACTCATCAATCCTCCTGTAATAAGATTCTACCTGAGTTTCGTAAATATGATGATCTTCCTCCAGATGTCCGAAACAATTCCAGACCTTGCATAATGATGGCAGCCATACTGTTGCACATGATCTCTAACAAAAAACTACTTCAGCTGTTCATGAGATGACACAAAGACCTCCTATAGTTCATCACTATCAATCCTCCTGACATAAGATTGTGCCTGTGAGGCGTAAATATGATGTTCTTCTGCAACATGTCCGAAAAAAATGCAGACCTTGCAAAATGGTGGCAGCCATTCATACTCCATCTTTATTTTGGCACAGTCATGCATCGAATCGATTACTTTTTCAAGCTTGACATATTCCGTAGTCTCGGAGCCAGCGTCTATTTCTACACAAATTCTAGGAACGGCTAACCTTTGGCCATCAATTCCTACTTCCTCCGCAAACAAAGGCTTGCCAACAACACTTGCAATCGCACTCAGCAATCGAGGAGTACATAAACGAAGACTCAAACCAGGTAGCTTGATCCAAACTGGTATTGATTTCACTGACGCTCTAATCATCGGCATAAACGCAAACCATCTCTCAAAAATGAAAAGGTCTCGCACCGAGAAACCATGGACCACGACCCAAGATCTGCTTCCCATAATCAAAGCTCTCAGAAACAAAGACGAAGACTCCTGGTTGATCTTCTAGCCAATGAAGCTTCTCCTTTCCGTATTGCTTCCAGTTCAAAGCGATGAAATCTTCCACATAAGCAAGTTCCGGAGCATCACCAAACACATAACCAACCAAAGCATTTTCCCATTTTTTACTCTCAGAAAGCACCTCAGATTGGCTCGCTTTGGCCAGCTTCTGTCCTTTATGGTCTCTCGCAGGTTCAATGAACTCTAATTTCACTCGATTAGCCTTCGATTGATCCATATTTGCGGGAACTAATAATACTTGTTCGCTGTTAAAGCACGCGTAGTATTTCTTGTCGTGTAGAAGATATCCACCAATAGCATTTCGTATATTGAGAATCGAGGCGTCTTTGACTCTTGAGAAATGAAAAGATAGGAAAAAGCATCGAGAACGGAAATATCGTTAATTTATCTCAAAGCCAAAATGCACTAGTGGCAAATTCAATGACATGCTGGTAGCCTGGTAGTGCTAGTTTTTTTTTGGTTTCTCATCCATGTCTAATGCATTGTTTTGTCCACTTAACAGATGATGGTTTGTCTAAGTGGAAATTTTTTTAAAAATGGGGGCAGCCACTTATACTCAACCCTTACCTGATCGAAGAACCCGTGTTTAAACTTGACATATTCTGGAATCTCAGTGTCAGCATTTATCTCCACATAAATTCTGGGATTAGTGAGCCTTTGGCCTTTGGATGCCCGATTTCTCCACAGACCGGGCCCTACCAATAACACTTGCAATCGCACTCAGCAATCAAGGGGTCCGCAAATGAACACTCAAACCTGGCAACTTGCATCCAAACTGGCACTGATCTCATCTCACTGCTTCGTTCTTCCGTCTTGATCCTAGCTAAAAACGTTTTTTTTTTTTCAGTATATAATAAAAAACCGTTCGAGTGATGTGATTTCATTAGTATTTCGTATTTTGGGAATCCAGATCATCATTAAGATGATCACTAACGGAAAAAAAAGAAAAGCCATCACTTCACAAAGGATTGGGCTCCTCTCCAGTTCAGGGTAACAGGATAGATCCTGTTACTCTAATCTCAACCGTTAAATTAAATCTAACGGTTGATAATTATTTTATATTAAAAAAAATAATTTTTTATTAAGCATGTGATACTGAATAATTAATTAACTTTTATTCTCTTTACTCAAAAAACTAAATTGGCTTATCTTCTTCGTGTTTGTTCATCTTCTCTCCTTTTCTTCTTCTCAATTGTTTGGATCTGCAAACTGATTTCCCCAAACAAATCTCAGATATCAGTGATAACAAAACTACAAAGGATATCTTTTCTCCGTTTAATTTTTATACACAATACATAGAGAGAGGGAGATAAAAAGGATTTGAAAAGAAAGAATTTCTTTTTCTTTTTTTGAGAGAAGGGCTGATGATTATTGCAAAGAGTAGAGTAAAAATAACTGATGAGTGGATTTGCTAAACAATCTGATGGAGTTATAACCAACCTGAGAATCCATTCTTCTCCTTCTTCAAAATCCACCCTCATTCTTAAACTAATGCGTGGAAAGAACTCTTGGTACAAGAAGAGTAGAATATATTTTGATTCTGTGTATTCTTTTGTTCTCTTCTTTTTGTGTAGTTATCCTTGGGGTTGGATTTTGAGATTTTTGAAACTGAAATATACTGGCGTAGATTCCTAGATCTTGGATTGAAAAATTATTTTTTTAATATAAAGTAATTATCAACCGTAGATTTAATTTAACGGTTGAGATTGGAGTAACAGGATCTATCCTGTTACCCCCCAACTGGAGAGGAGCCCAATCCCTTCAGAAACCACAGAGTACACAAAGTTCAATTTTCCAAACACAGTTAGTGCAAGAAATGTAAAAATTCTGTACAGTTAAAGGTTTTGTTAACGGGACAAACCATGTGCAGTTAATGTAAATTTGTCTCAAGCATTACTTACAAATTAGTATAGTTAAGCAAATTCAAAGTACAAGAAGTTCCAAGGGTCTGCAAAAAACAACAAACCGATCGATAAGGCGTAATTGCAGTCGAAATCCAGCATAAGATCTAACTTACATTTCATCTCATACCTATGGATTGAGATACATAATAAATTGGGATGAGGTTTAACCAATTTTATTTCTTAATTAAGGATTAATGTGGGTACTAATAGAAGAAATATGTAAATACGGATTCCTATGAATTGGAGCAACATTCACTTTATTTTAGTGTCATTCTATCTCTCTACTACATAAACCTTCTAACCTTCTTTCGCAATTCGGTATATACAGTTATTACTTGTTCTTCAATTGTGGTTCTTCAAAGTCTGCCCCAAAGTGTAAATTCAGCTTCTAGTTCGATTTCGTTTCCTTTCTGTTTTGAAGATTCATCGGGTTGGGCTGCCATACGGCCCCTAGTGCACTGAATTTGCTCGATGGAAAAGTTAATTTACGGCCTTTTATGTTGAAGAAAAGTGTTACGCCTTTCAAAAATCATTTGACCTATTAAAATTTATAAAACATGATAATATTAATATTATTATATCATCCTTTTGTTCAATTCTATTTCACATTTATGAAAAGACTAGTTACCATAATCTTGCATGGATCGCTGTAAATAATGCTGGACATTTTTATTTACTAAAACGGCTTTTTACTTGTTTATATGCAGAGGGAACAAGCACAGACAAAGATGAGAACAAGAGTTAGGCCTCATTAATTGTTAAGCAGGCTCTACGTTGCGCCGAACAAGAATTTTTGACTTATTGTGCTTCCCGAATGACCCAATGAGCTGAGCTGCATTATTCATTTTTATACTTCCAAAATTAACAGAAAGAGTCTTAAGACATCAAAGAAGCAATTTCTGAATGCAAAACATTTCCCCATAAATACTCCATTGGAACTCTCTTCTTGATCAAGAAGAGGTAATGTGATTGAACTTATTTCAGACGGATGCTTATAGCAACTATCCAAATGGTAAATGGAGGATAAAATATTTATAACCATGAACCCAGACTACATAGAGTAAGAACCAGAAGGAACAATTGATGATGAGAAACACACAACACAGTGAACTCTCAGAAAGAAATGTGTTACCAATTGATGGCATATCATCTTGCATGCGTTGTACTTTTAACACTGAAACAAAGATCGAAGAAAGAAGCAAGGAGGGCAATTACCATCATCCACATGTCCGAATTCCCTGCAAACCTTGCATAATGGTGGCAGCCACTCATACTCGACCTTTACCTGAACGGACTCTCGGGACTGGAGCCCCGGAATCCATCGTAAATCCGGGAGGTTAACCTTGACATATTCCGGGCTCTCATCACAGTCAGCATTAATTTCCACACAAATTCTAGGATCAGTCAGCGTTTGGCCTTCCATGCATGATTTCTCCACAAACAAAGGGTTGCCAATCACACTAGCAATCTTACTAAGACACCTAGTGTTCCGTAATTGAAGACTCAAACCAGGCAACTTAATCCAAACTGGCACTGATCTTACCGACTCCTTTGTCAACGGCTCAAAAAGATCATGCCTCTTTAAAATGAAAGGTCTATGGTCAAGAAACCATGGACCCTCATCCAGGACCTGCTGCACATATTCAGGTATTTCAAAAACAAAGATAAAGACTACTGTTGACCTTTCTTTTTTCTTTTTTGATCAATTACCTGTTGAGCTTGAACACAGAGCAGCTTCACGGATCCGTATTTCGTCCAATTCAGTGCAATGAAGTTTTCCACAGAATCAAGTTCTGGATCACTCCCGAAGACATAACCAACCAAAGCCTTTCTCCATTTCAAACACCGGTCCAAACCCACCTCATCAAGACTCGCATTGACCACATTGTGTTCCCAAACAAGAGGTTCAGGTTCGATATACTCTAATTTCATTAGAGTAGACTTTGCTTCATCCATCATGCGCTAATAAAACTAGTTCGCTATCAAAGAACGCGTACGTTTAAGACAAGGGAAAAGCATGCTCCATTTATATAGGATCAAGGAGAAACTTAATCAGCTTTTTGGTAAGGTTTTTGTTTTTTACTTTTTTTGCTTTTTTAACTTGGGGAAGGTAAGAAACTGTTCGGGTGACGTGATCTCATTACTGCTGTCTGCTAACACGAGGGTAAAAGATACAATTAACCAAGTCGGACGTGATCTCGTATATTGAAAACCGAGTCGGACCAATACACGCGTATCAGTTCCGTTGGCATTTCATTTAACCAAGCAATCAAAAATAACACGAGTGATCTTCGAATTACTCTCTGGTCTTAGTATTAATTTTCATAAAAGTAGTGTAGTGGGAATTAATATTTCAGACCAAAGAGTTCAGTGTTTGGCAGAATTCTTATACAGCAAGGTGGAAAAATTACCATTCTCTTATCTAGGGTTGAATATTGGGATGAATATGCAGAGGATCAAAGCTTGGGACCCGGTGATATCGAGAATTAAGAGCCGGCTAGCTTCCCGGAAGGGTAAGTTTCTTTCTCTTGGTGGAAGAGTCACATTAATTAGAGCAGTGTTGAGTAATCTTCCAATATATTATCTATCCATGTTCAAATTGCCTAAAGGGGTGGCTAGGAAAATTGTTTGCTTGCAAAGGAATTTTTTGTGGGGAGGGACAGAGGAGAAACGAAAAATGTGTCTTGTGGCTTGGAAGAAAATAGCTAAACCAAAGGAATTGGGGGGGTTGGGCACTGAGAACATAACGGTGGTTTTTGTTGTTTAAGTGGATGTGGAGATATATCCACATTGACTCTAGTTCTGGTCAGGGGCCTTTAGAGGGTCTGATTCTTCATGGCCAGCTTTTGACGTAGGTGGAATCTCTTGTATGTGGCGCAATATTGTGGTTTTTCCAAACATAACTTAATTATTTAACAAAGTATATATATTTATATTTTCCACAAACACCAGAATTAAATTGAACATGATTTTCTCAAAATAAATATATAATTTTTTTCCAAAATTATATACCAGATTATTAATAAATAAATATATATAAATATAGTTTTTTTAAATCAAAATGGACTGGGCCAAACAGTATCGGCCCAGGCCTAGCACAGCACCAACCCAGGCCCTAGACAGGAGCCTAGGCCTTGGCCCGTGCAGCCGACCCAGTGACACACAGCCCAGATCCACAGCCCGCGACCCGTTTCGAAAAAAAACCAAAACCAGCCAAACCCGGGTCAAGCCCGGACCCGTGGCTGCTGCTGCAGCTGCTCACCTTCGCAGCGGCGGTGGCGGCGCGGACTGCGGCGAAGCGACACGGGGACGGAAAGGCGAGGCGGCGTGCAGCGTGAAGGCGGCAGTGAGGAGTCAAGACGGCGGCGACGGCAGCTATGCAGGAGGCGGAAGGCTGACGGCAGCGAGCGCAGGAGCGGAGGAAGCAAGATCCGCGGGTCCCCCTCCGGGTCGTTGGCGCGTCAGGGCGGCTCCGGCGGTGGATCAGCTCGACGACGACGGGGGTGAGCTCGCGACGGCGTGGGCTTCCTGCTGGCGGCGGCGGTGCGACGATCTGCGGCGGGGAACGCCACTCGGTGAACAGTGGCAGGGGGTTGACGATGAACAGTTCACCGGCCCTCTTTTTTTTTCTTTTTCTATTTTTTTCTTTTTTTTCTTTCTATTTTCTTCTTCCTTTTTTCTATTTTTCGATTTTTCCCTTTTTTTTCTTTCTTTTTTTTTCCTCCCTCTCTTTTTTCTTTTTCTATATATATTTTTTCTATTTTTTTATTTCTTTTCTTTTTTTTTCTTCTCTTCTTCTTTTTTTTCTTTTTCCTCTCTTTTCTTTTCTTTTCTCTCCTTTTTTTTTTCTTTTTCTTCTCCTCTCTTCCTCTTTTTCTGTTGCTTCCTTCTTTTTATAGGCAGTGATGAACTGTGTGGCGTGTGATAAACAATAATGCAGGCGGGTCCGATCCGGACTAGAAAATAACTGATACCCCGTAGTTATTTTCCGGTGTGATTTTCCGAGAAATTCCGAAACCCGAAAAATACCAACTTAGTTCCGAAAAATTCACGAAAAAATCACGAGCGCGGGAAAACTCTCGGTTTCGAAAAACGACTCCCGATTTACCTTGAATTAATTACCCAAGATTAATTCAACAGTAAATCACGGTAAAACGACTTTTACAGTCTCGGTAAAAATCAAAAATTTTACCCGGGCTGTTACAAACTACCCACCTTAAAAAGAATTTCGTCCCCGAAATTTCGTCTTATCCGTGGGTCCTACCACGATAAGCTTCTGGCACACTCTGCCAGGTGTCCAACCTCAACATGAGATACCGCTTATACCCTTAAGCGACATCTCATCCGCTTATAAATACCAAACCTCATGACTGGCAAACTCACACACAGTCATGGACTCTCCACTGAGATCAAGGACTACCTCAGACTCCGAGAACAACAGCTACATCGGCGGCACGGCTTTCCCGACAAGCTCCGATGAAGAGCCTCCAAAGAAAAGGTTCAAGACCAACATCATCGGCCTGAAGGAGCACATGGTCGTTTCCCTAAAACGACGGAAGAAGCGAGTCCCCAAGAATGCTGATGACAAGAAAGGCAAGGCGGTAGCTAAGAGCAGCACTCCGCAACAGAAGCTGACGCAACTGAACGTCTCGCTGAGGAAGATCAGCTCGGCGGTGGCGCAAATCGAACTGGCGTGCGCGGAACTGTTCCCGCACATGAAAAATGTGCAAAAACTTGTAAAAGACCTAGAGAAGCAAGTAACTCAATAGAGTACTTCTTCTCCTATTGTAAAACCGTTATTAAATAAATAAAATAAATTTCCTTTTAAATAAAAAATCTCTTGTTATGAAATCTTATGTTAAACGGAAAATTAAACATCTAAAGGCAAAATAAAACTTAACAATAAAAATATAAAATCAAACATAAAGAAATCAAAAATAAAACTCGTTTAACAAAATCAAAACATAAAGAAGTTAAAACAAAATATATTTCATGCTCGGCGCTCTAGATCGATCGTAACCATCCTCGAACCAAGGAACGTAACGTACGCAGCTAACGGTGACGTCGGTTCCCCCATGGAAAGGACATCCGTTAACTCGCACGGTGACGATCACGAGCACGTACTGTGTCCCTCGAAAGAAACGTTACCCACTCGTTCAAAATTGTCCGCATGAGCCAAAAACGTCTATCAAAGCTCGCATCTCTCCACGGTGTCCGAACAGCTGTAAACTTGTCGCACATGCGTTCTACTCGAGGTGTGGTCCCATCTGTCTAGCCTCAACGGTCACGGATGCATGTGATAAAAGATGCAGAAAAATATAGAAAAACCATGAAAAGAAAAGACAAAGTGGCCAGAGCGAAAGAAAATCAAGAGATGGAGAAAGGCTGAAAAACTCTGGCACGATAGTCCGAAAAAACGCGTAAAGTAACAAGGCAATAAATGAAAGCAACGAGAAATTCAAAAAGCAAAATCTTGAAAATCAAAAACGGTAATCATGCTCCCCATAAGAGTATAAAAGAAGGAGCGGTGATGTGTAAATCATCAAAAGCATCAAAAGCAAACAAAACACTCATGCAAACAAAACCATAAAACGCTGAAAACCAAAACACCTACGCGTCCGAATCAACATGTCTGCTCCATCTTCAGTTTTCTTCGTCGAAGGTGCCAATCTTGGCAGGAGAAACCGTCTGGCGTACAGCATGGTCAACAAACGTGCTGAAGAGCTACCGAACAAGCTCGGTAGGATGCCCCGACTTGTCTTTGTCGACGAGCTCTACTCCTCAAGATTCTTCGTCACTCCCATAGAAGAGGTGTTCTTCCTAGAGGACCATGGAACACTGAGGACCTCATACTACGGATCGGCAAACTTCGTGATGTTCTTCATCTCCGAGAGGCTTCAGGAGTTCAACCTGGAGTCTACTTGCCAAACTGTGGAGCAAGGTGCCTACTACCAACTCTCGATGACGGCTCAAAGCATGCCCAGAATGACTCGGCTACCTCCAACTTGGCCAAAGGCCCGGCTACT
Organism: Turnera subulata; assembly: GCA_028386065.3. Classification (NCBI taxonomy): domain Eukaryota; kingdom Viridiplantae; phylum Streptophyta; class Magnoliopsida; order Malpighiales; family Passifloraceae; genus Turnera; species Turnera subulata. The sequence goes on along the minus strand of JAKUCV010000928.1, from coordinate 7,822 downwards.
GGTGTGGAACTGCAGAGGAGTGGCAAGGCATGCTCAGGAGTTCTCGCGAACCCTGAGGGACCGGAAGAACCAATACAAACCGAACATGGTTCTTCTGACGGAGACCCAATGGCAACCTCGAGACGATCACGGTCTCATCCCACTCCGGTTCCCTCAAGCAAACCGGTTCGAGATTCTTGGCCAGAACGACAGAGGCGGCATGTGGTTCTCGTGGAGCGACAGAGTCACGGCCAACATCAACAACGACCCAAACAGTTTCCGTGTCAACGTCGTTCCAAATCGTTAAATGTATTTTTATTTTTATAAAATATCAAATATCATGTAATATTTCTCTTTGTAATATCAGTATTATCAACATTAATAATATTTGTATTTTCGCATATTATGACATCATTACCTCTTATGTGTATGTTCCTCGACAGCTGGTGTCCCTTGACTGGATCTATAATGCACTAAATAAAATGATATAAAATAATAAACAACTGGAGCGAACTATGCAAACAAGACAACAAACACACAAAGACTTCCCAACAAGACCTAACGCCCGCTCGCTACCAAAATGAAATGCCCCGACCCGTATTTACCGTACACAGTAAACACGTGCCGGAACTGTGACAGCCCAACCCAAAATGAAACCAGCATACAGTGTATACAACAAGAACACGGGCTCAACAGCCCAAAGTAAAATCAACAATAGAAGCTCATCCGGCCCAATGGCCCAATAATAACAAAAGTATGCACAGCGGAAGACTTAAAGACTCACTAACACTGTATGCGTAATAGATGCAACCTATGGATCCAAGCCCGTCCAAGGGATGACGCCGCAGCCTGTCTGGAATGCACCAAGCCTGTACAACAAACAACTCATCCTACGGGATGAAAGCCCGCAGGTGAGGGGTGAGTCCGAAGTGCTCACGACAATGGAAAGACGATCAATATGGACACTAAAAATTACTCAAGTCAAATAAAACAGTCAAACCCAAAGACAAAACCCAGAGACTCAAGTAAAATCCAATTACTCAATTTTATCTTTACGGGCCCCGTCACGGATAAGCTAGGGTCGTACCAGGTTATCAACCTATTCCTGGTGCCAGATCAAAAGAACCCAGGGATAGACATCCCAAAAATAACAACCCGGGATAGACATCCCAAGCATAGACATGCTTATCACACGAACCCAGATCATGGCCACCACAAAACAGTCTCTAACCATCCGGTCGTACCTCTACTTACCACGTGACAATTATATTACCGTCATTAAAAACCAAGTCACAGGGATCGACATCCCTAACCAAAATACCGAGGATCGACATCCTCGTCACAATTCATTAATTATTATTCCATTATACTCATGATCAAGACACGAAAATATATATTCAAACCCATTCAAAATACTGGGATAAACATCCCGACAACAACCAAGACCATGGGATTAACATCCCGAGACAAACCACAACAACCACAATACTCAACAATGCAATAATCCACAAAACAAAATAACCGAGTAATACAAGCACATATTGAAGGAAATCCATCCTCACCTTGGCCGATTACTCAACTCCGGAAACTATGACCGGTCCGACGCCGGCTCCTCGGGAAACAGCCCGATATCCAAATCTATACAACAAAACCATATATACACATAAATGCACATAATCGGTATACTATGATGCCCAAACTGCGAAATACACCCATCCCGGTTACACATCTTTTATTATTATCATTTACCGAAAATATTTTACCGTACGTATTTCCGAATATAATTTCGGTACCATACTTTAATTAAAATTCCTTTCAAAATATTTTCATAAAGTAACTTATAATTTCCAAAATTATAATCTCCATAATTTTTCCAGAAAAATAATAACCTATTTATAATTTTCAGAAAATATATATAGTTTTTATCTTTTCTAAATATATATAATAATATTTTCCAACATAAAATATAATTAACTTTAATTTCCAAAATACATATTCATATAAATATACCACAATCATAATTTTCCATACGAAATAATATACATATTAAATTTCTAGAAATTAATTTCATGATATAAATATATATTTTCCAAATAATATTAGTTTTTCCAAACATAACTTAATTATTTAACAAAGTATATATATTTATATTTTCCACAAACACCAGAATTAAATTGAACATGATTTTCTCAAAATAAATATATAATTTTTTTCCAAAATTATATACCAGATTATTAATAAATAAATATATATAAATATAGTTTTTTTTTAAATCAAAACGGACTGGGCCAAACAGTATCGGCCCAGGCCTAGCACAGCACCAACCCAGGCCCTAGATAGGAGCCTAGGCCTTGGCCCGTGCAGCCGGCCCAGTGACACACAGCCCAGATCCACAGCCCGCGACCCGTTTCGAAAAAAAACCAAAACCAGCCAAACCCGGGTCAAGCCCGGACCCGTGGCTGCTGCTGCAGCTGCTCACCTTCGCAGCGGCGGTGACGGCGCGGACTGCGGCGAAGCGACACGGGGACGGAAAGGCGAGGCGGCGTGCGGCGTGAAGGCGGCAGTGAGGAGTCAAGACGGCGGCGACGGCAGCTATGCAGGAGGCGGAAGGCTGACGGCAGCGGGCGCAGGAGCGGAGGAAGCAAGATCCGCGGGTCCCCCTCCGGGTCGTTGGCGCGTCAGGGCGGCTCCGGCGGTGGATCGGCTCGACGACGACGGGGGTGAGCTCGCGACGGCGTGGGCTTCCTGCTGGCGGCGGCGGTGCGACGATTTGCGGCGGGGAACGCCACTCGGTGAACAGTGGCAGGGGGTTGACGATGAACAGTTCACCGGCCCTCTTTTTTTTTCTTTTTCTGTTTTCTTCTTTTTTTTTCTTTCTATTTTCTTCTTCCTTTTTTCTATTTTTCAATTTTTCCCTTTTTTTTCTTTCTTTTTCTTTCCTCCCTCTCTGTTTTCTTTTTCTATATATATTTTTTCTATTTTTTTATTTCTTTTCTCTTTTTTTTCTTCTCTTCTTCTTTTTTTTTTCTTTTTCCTCTCTTTTCTTTTCTTTTCTCTCCTTTTTTTTTCTTTTTCTTCTCCTCTCTTCCTCTCTTTCTGCTGCTTCCTTCTTTTTATAGGCAGTGATGAACTGTGTGGCGTGTGATAAACAATAATGCAGGCGGATCCGATCCGGACCAGAAAATAACTGATATCCCGTAGTTATTTTCCGGTGTGATTTCTGAGAAATTCCGAAACCCGAAAAATACCAACTTAGTTCCGAAAAATCCACGAAAAAATCACGAGCGCGGGAAAACTCTCGGTTTCGAAAAACGACTCCCGATTTACCTTGAATTAATTACCCAATATTAATTCAACAGTAAATCACGGTAAAACAACTTTTACAGTCCCGGTAAAAATAAAAAATCTTACCCGGGCTGTTACCCTCCTCGTAATCTGGATGATCTTGTTTTTCAGTGGATGGGTTTGGTTGAACCTAATAGAGCAAGAGCCCCATGGATGGTAATATTCTTTGTTGTTGTTTGGAATTTATGGCTAGCAAGGAATAAGAAGGTTTTTGAAGAAAAAGAAGTGGCGTGGGATAGGATGTTGGAGATGGTGCTATTTAGATCTTTAATTTGGTTTAAAGCATGGCAACCCAATTTTGTTTATGATCTGCCGACCATTCTAATTCGGGCGCAGAGTATTTTATCTTGGTATGGTCCAATGTGTAGACCGATTTTGGTATAAGGAGACACTGCCTTATGTTTGTATGTGTGTTTAGGTGAAACTCTGTCTCTACCTTTGCACTGGGTGGTGTAATTATGGAGTGAAGTCATCTCTTTGATGGCTAGCCTCTTCTGTACTTCCAATATCAATAAAAGGTCGTTTTCATCAAAAAAAAAAACACGAGGGTAAAAAAGATCACTTACTAGGAAGAAAATTTTCCAAGACAAAAAACCAGCACTTCATAAACATGTACAATTTCCAGCACAAGTGATGCTAAATTATATATAGACCTTACACTGTTGTTGTCACTTGTCAGATGAATGGCTCGCTCTAATTTTTTTTTTTTTTAAAAAATTCTAAATAAGGGAAAAATTATTATTTTCGATACAGGTAGCATGCCTATTAATAATAACATATACCATACCATCAAAAGAAAAAATAACATATTCCATCAATCGTAATTAGAAATATCGAACACTACATTTGCTGTAGTGGCATCTACTTTTTTATTCGATGGGTATTGGATCATGGGTTCGATGCGATTGAAAGTAATTTGGAGATACGGGTGTCCAAAAAAAACGTAATTAGAAATAAACAACAACTGGGCCTTGTTTAACGAGGGTTTGCAGTACCTAAGGTCCAGATATCACATGTTGGGCCATTGAGTGACACTCTAGAGCCCAACTTAAAATGAAATGGTAAAGCTAACCAGCACAAGCACAGGTATGACCCATAAAAAAGAGTTTTTGTCCTTTTTGTCGCAGTGGAAAATTAAGGAGGATCAAGGATGAGAGTTGTTTTTTTAACCGAGGACAAGCGTTTCGAGTCTTAATAAATTTTTCTTTTTGGTGAAATTCACACAAAAGCAGAACAACCGGTTTAGGTGAAAATTTCTGTAAATGCAAAATATATGTGGTTACACCCAATAACACAACACTAATTATGCTGAAAATTTGGTGTCAACTTGCTTGTGTCATGTATGAATCAAGTGAAAACTTTCTGTAAAGTTGCATGTGTATATAAGCTAATCAAATTATCAAGCCATATTTCATATTATTATAAAATATAACAAAATAATGTTATTATAAAATTACCATATCCAACAGTCATTATTTAACCACCCATATTCAATGGACATAATCGCGTGAGTACCATTGAAGCGCCCCGACCCGTATTTACCATGCACAGTAAACACGTGCCAAAACTATTCTTATTGATAGAACAGACAGTACATCCCAAACATATCTACATCAGCAAACCATATAATACAACTGCCACCCATACTCGGGGACCATTATTCAGCAGCTCACAACTCACAATATATAACAGCAGCAGAGAAAAGAGCAAGCAACAGAGGCAGAGTGTCAAGCCGCCACAAAGTCATATGAACAAGCAAACACAGCAGCGGAATTATAATACAGCATCATATGCTATAGAACAGCAGCGGAAGACTTTATGCACATGCAGCGGAGGTATGGATCCGGAGTCAGGTGGAGAAGAAAGCAGCAGCCATCGAACGTCGTACCTGAACTACGAAACAACTTAACCTACGGGATGAAACCCCGCAGGCGAAGGGTGAGTCCGAAGTGCTCACCGACGAAGGATAAACAGTAATATGCAAGCAACTGTAATACAGTAAAGCAAACACAAGCAAAACAACAGCACATCTCAAATAAGACTGAGTCAAGACCAAAAGAATACTTAACATAATTTCCAATTTTATTTTCCGGGCCCCGTCACTGGACAAGCTAGAGTCGTACCAGGTTATTAATTAATTTCGGATGCTAGGTCAAAGAGAGCCATACCATTCCTACCATACCGGGACCACGTCCCAAAACCGGATATTTGGTATATCCAAACCACTGGGTATTCGGTATACCCCAACCACAGGCATCAACATGCCAACCGGATATTCGGTATATCCGAACCACTGGGTATTTGGTATACCCCAACCACAGCATCAACATGCCAACCAAATCAAGTAACCAAACCAAGTAACCGACCATAGCATCCCAAAGCACACAAGTATTACAGGCAGCATAACAAAGGTTATCCATCCTCACCTTAGCCGATTACTCAATTATGAAATTGTCCAACAGATTCCAAGTCCGGTTCCCCAGCAAATTGCTCGTTATCAGCTCCTATATCAATCAATAATATGCACACATAAGATGATATGCAAATGCCATGCTAATACTGTGTATCGGAAATTAAATACTGACTCGTATCGGTTACTACCCCGGATTAATTTTCCATTATCATCATCATTCACCATTTATTTCAAGTGTCAAAATACCTTTCTATACTTAGACTTATACCCGGATATTATTCTGGTATTTTATTACCTTGATATTACCCTTTCCAAGATTATTCCATGAGTATGCACTATTTCTACAAATTATTACTTACTATTTATATATTCCCAAAATTGTTTCCCATACACCATATACTTCTCCAAAATTTATATTTTTCATTAATTCCACAATTATATTTTTTTTACCCAAAATTAATTTTCCAGAATTATTATTCTTTCTTTTTTTAAAAAAATAAAAAAGGACTGGGCCTGTGGGTCCAAGCCCAAAACCCAAGCCCAGCAGACCAAGCGCAGCAGCCCAAGGTCAGGCCCGCGCCCAGCAGCCCGAAGCCCACGCGTGGTCAGCCCAGGCCCGCGGTCTCAGCCCACACAACCCAATCAGCCCAAATCCTCTAACCCGGTTCCTAATACGCGGGTCGACCCGACCCACCCGTCATTGAATCGGGTCGTGTCTTCCTCAATCTGCTCACCTTCGACGGCGCGGCACGGGACGAGCAGGCGTGGCGGCGCGACGCAAGGAGGGAGGGAGGCGACACAGGAACGGGAGCGAGGCGATGCGAGGGAGGCGCGTCGTGAGGAGGCGGCGCGAGCGGGAGATCGGCGAGGAAGGCCGGCAGCGGGGCGAACCTCTCGCCGGGTTTGTCTCGTCTCGGCAGCGATGGCAGCTGCAGGGAGGAGGCCGGCGTGAGGAGAAGGAAGGAAGAGGGTGTAGGTGGTGGTGTTGGCTCGGGTGGCGGCGGTAGCAGGTGGCTCAGGTCGGTGTGTGGTGTTTACGGCAGAAAGGAAAAGAAGAAGAGAGGGGGAGGAGGATGGGGTGACGATGACGTGGCAGTCACCAGTTGGGTGTTGGGTGTTGTGTTGCTGTTTTTTTTTTTCCTTAAAAATTCTGGTTGCAGGGAGAAGGCAGAAGCTAGGGAGAGAAAGAAGAAGAAGAAGAGTATGGTGATGTGCAGGTGATGGCGTGCTCTGGGAAGGCAGAAGAAAAAAAATAATTTTATAGGCAGCAAAATCACTGATAAGTCACAGGCTTAACAGGAGATGGCGGCTGAATAATTGAATCCACAATTATGCAGTTACTATACTGCATGTGAAGTGTGACCCGCCTGGACCAGAAAATATCCATTATACCCACTTATCTTTATCTCTGGTCCGATAACTCGAGGATAAACCCGACTTTTCTGAAGATTCCTGGACCCGGAAAAATCCCAACTTTGGTCCGTAAAATCCGCAGAAAAATCCCGAACGTGGGACAAGGCTCGGTTTCGGAATCCAATGCTCGATTTACCATAATTTAATTACCCAAGATTAAAATTCAATGGTAAATTACTGTAAATTAACTAAACCAGTCCCGGTAAAAATGAAATTTTTACCTGGGCTGTTACAACCATACTCATGGAGCACCATAGAAAAATTCATAGTTTCTTCCTTTTTGTCGGAGTGAACCATAAAAGTTGAATTAAGGAGTATATGAGTTGTTTTCTTAACTGAGGACAAGAGTTTCGAGTCTTATAAAAATTCTTTCTCGTGAAATTCACTGAAAATCGGAACAACAGGTTTAGGTGAAGATTTCTGTAAATGCAAAATATATGTGGTTACACCTAATAAGTAATAACACAACACACTTGATATAAATGGGCCTATGCCCGTGAACAGGCCCAATGGATAATAACCGAGGCCGGGCCCAAAGATGTATAAGGCCCAAGATCGTGAATGAGGCCCCCGAAATCATGACCTCTGGACATCCCACAACATGTGGACTTGGATGACAAGGACCCGTGGCTAAGTACTCTTGACCCGAAGGCCCTTGACCTGGAGGCCCTT